>JAOVVI020002440.1:0-21112 GCA_028571085.2 Nepenthes alata | reverse complement strand
TACATACATATACATACATATGTATTTTTAAATTATTATATGGGTTAAGAAGTTACTTGATTTTTCACGTTAGATCGAATTTGAGCCGATTTCATCTCTATCTCTTCAAACCTGAACTTTACGCAACACAACGAACGGACGAAAGGTTAAAAGATTAGTCGGATTCACTTCCAAATATATTTTTTAACGCTCAAGAGAATAGAAAGATACAAGAATGTAAGAAGACGCTTTAATACATGTAATGGAGATTGAATGTTTGGGTGTGTCCAATTGAGGGGTGATTTAGAGGTGTGCATAGTTGAGGGTGGCTTCGAGGTGCGCCCAATTGAGGGGTGACTTAAATGTGCACTTGATTGAGGCGCGACTTAAATGTGCACCTGATTGAGGGGTATCTTAGAAGTGTGCCTAATTGTGGAGCATATTTGAGGTGGGCCCGACGGATGGAAGATTTGGAGGTATGAAAGGCAGGCTTTCTAAATGGAAGGTTAGTTTTTTGGATGGAGGAAAAGATTCTTAGACAGAGGGTAGGCCTTCTAGGATGGAGGGTAGGCCTCCTAGACAGAGGGCATGCCTTCTGAATGAAGGGCAGCTCTTGGGTAAAGGGTTATACTCTTCAAGAAACATCTTTTGGATGGACTGGATGACATGCCTCCTCCTAGAAGGATTGGTGGGCAGTCTTTTTGGATATGAAGACCGGTGAACAAGCATCCTGGATGAATTGAGTAGGGTATCCCGGATGGGGTTTGTAGTATATTTTTCTTCCTCACCCCTCACTTGTTTGTGAGTGTAAACGAGTATTTATAACGCTTAGGCCATTGGACACCCAGGCTAACAGGCGACTGTCCACACAAGATTACTGAGTTGTGTAGATAATCATGGGTGATTGTTAATGGTAGTTCTCTTTTCAAAAATGGTCGAAAATGATTATTTGATTGTGGGTGTCTGTCATGGCAGCCGTGACTGACCGGACGATATCCTTCTTTCTTCGATGTAATTATAGAAGACGCCCGATATAACAGTTGTCACTTTGAAAGAGATCGTACAAATCATGGATAACTATTTTCAGAATATCTTTCAGGCTTGTACTAACGAATTATTGTAAATTTTTTCAATGTACAAAAAAAAAAGGGATCGTGAGCCGTCTTGATGGGACCACTCGTGGTGAGTTGTTGAGACAACCTATGTCTTGACGGGCGATTTTAAACTATGCAATCTTCGAACCTTGGGTTACAAGGGCTTTCTCTTGAGTTGCAACTTTCGGGTAGCCTTTTTACCGTGAATCTCAACATCCGAATTGGTTTATGGGTAATAGACCCATCACTTCTTTTAGAAATAAAATAAAAATTTATCTTTAAATTTATTTTTTGAATTAAAAATTTAATAATTAATATTTAAAAATTTAAAATATTAATAATAAAATAATTAATGTGTTAATTTTTATAAAATTACTTTTTTTACGTATATTGATCCCATTAAAAATAATCCTAGATCCTCTTCCCATGGCAAAAGTATACAAAAATCAGAAGACGGATTATTTCCGAATATGAATAACGTTTATTAATTCAAAAACTCATTATCAAATGATTACAATAGTATATATAATTTTTAAAAAAAAAAATTCCCTAAAATCATTAGAAATAAAGCCTCCCTAGAATTAAAGTAAAAAATCATTACAAAGTCTAAAAATTATTTTCCTTTTTATATTTTCTCTCTCTCAACACTAAAGATAATAATTTTAATATAAATAGGTATATAATTGAATATATAATTACATTGCTCTATTAAAATACAATGTTAATTATTAATATTAAAAAAGTATTAAATACATTATATTTAATATTTAAAAATGCCTAAAGATGAATACTACACATTATTTTAATTATTAATCAAATTTAAAATTTTTTACCATGAACATTTATATATATTTTTATTTACAGTACTATAAAACGTAAAAATATATTGAACGAGATCCTTTAGTTATCATTAAGATATTTTTTTTTTAAAAAATTATATATCATTTATCCTCAATCTATTTTAATGTATAACTATTATCGTATAGTATTTTTCTTATTATATATAGTATAATTTTACAAAAATCATCACAAAAACGTTGATGGCTTCAGCTTTTTAGTCCTCAGACAGAATAAGGCAGAAAGTACAACAAGCTTGTTTTTAAGAAACAAAGAACAATGTTTTTCAGATTCTCTAGAGGAGTGCCTTTGTTTCCTGTTGGACACCGGAAACAACATGGCCTGTCATCAATTGCAGCCGCAGAAGCAACCATGGGAAAAAGTTCTGCTTCATCGGCCGGAGCCATCACCACCATATTTGGGAGACAAGCCATAAAAGCGACATCAAATGAGCCACAATGTGTCGGACCATCTGCTCCAACTAGACCTGCTCTGTCCATGGCAAACCTCACAGGTAGCTTTTGTAAATCCACATCATGAACAGCCTGCCATATCAGTTCGAACATTTTCTAAGAACCATCGAGAAATTCAGTAGAAAAGGGTTTTCATGGATGACAAGATCATTATCGATCGCAGCCGTATCGGTACATGTTGTAGCCGTGTCAGTTTCAGAGCATATCAGGTGATATGTATCCATTTTGGACGTATCAGGAAAAAAAAAATCTGTGACTTTGAACTTAAGGGACAAATATTGTCTGATTTTTTGTAAATTTCGGAAGTATCAGCCGATATATTACAATGTCTAGCCAATACACAAACAATATCGCAATTTTGTTTAGATATCAAAAAATATTGGTATTGGCCCTTCAATACCGATATATATCAACCATATTTCATTCCATGATTTTCATCCTTCTTGTTTGTTTGTTTTAAGCTGAACAATATCAAAGCAAGGAGATTGGGTCAGAAAAAAAAAAGGACTCGCAAGGAATTACAAAACTAGAAACTTGCCTGATCATAAGCCCTCTGCATGAAAGTTGAGTAGATTGCACAAAATGGTTTGAGACCTTCACAGGCCATACCGGCTGCAAAAGTTACTGCATGTTGTTCAGCTATGCCAACATCAAAGCAACGTGTTGGGAAACGACGCTGAAAGAGATTCAAGCCCGTTCCACCTCCCATGGCTGCATGAATGGCAACGACATCTTTGTCTGCTTCTGCTTCAGCGATCAATGCCTCTGCAAAGTAAGTTGTATATGACTGAGTTTTGGAACTTGATTTAAATTGCTTCCCAGTTGCTGGATCAAATTTGGTCACGCCTGCACAATGGAAACAAATAGTACACTGATGACTGGTGAACATAAGTTCAAACATCTAAATATACATGTAATTTTGTTCATCACATTCAAAAGAGGATAAAAATAAGTTCATCACATTATTAAAGCTCACCAAGTTTGATTTCATTTTCAACCTAAAAGAAGTTTTGTTAATTGTAAGGAGCCCATAATACATTAATGCTTTGCTTTGACAATATAGAAATGACCACTTGTAGATCATCATCATGTATTTGAGAATAATCTCACTCAATTCACACGTGGCACTATCTTCCTTGTGGTGTGTTAATTTTTCTCAAACATAATTAAGGCACTAAAAGATTGAAAATGATCAAAATATATGTACCATGGTATTTGTCTGCAGCTTTCTCTGCATACGGGTATCCTCTGCCTTTCTCGGTAACAACATGGATAAGTACAGGACCGGTAGTTTTGGTGCTTTTAACCTCTTTAAGGATGGAAACAAGATCATCAATGTTATGACCATCAACGGGACCAATATAATAGAGTCCCAACTCTTCAAACAAAGTTGATCTGGAACCACTGATCATCCCACGAGCATATTCATCCACTTTTGCAGCAAGTTCATGCATTGGCCCACCAAGCTGTTTCGTAACTCCCTGAAATTCATCCGCAATAAACCATTTTAAGTTGGAAAAATCCATCAAATTAATGTTTTCTCTCCTATAGAAGGTCCTCTATTTTACCTTTGCAACCTCTCTCAGTTCTCTAAGAGGCCTGTTTGATTGCAGTCTACTCAGAGCACTGCTCAGAGCTCCTACAGGAGGTATTGGCCCATCTAGAGTAGCAGTGGGTAAAGAAACCTGCTTGTTATCATTAAGAATAACAATCATGTCAGAATCTAAGTACCCTGCATTGTTCATGGCCTCATAAGCCTGTCCTGCTGTCATGGCACCATCACCTATGACAGCAACTACATCATTTTGTCTGCCCTTCAGGTCCCTCCCCACGGCCATACCTATTTATACAAAAAAAGAATACCACAAATCAGATCCCAGAAGGATAATTGAATCCATCAAAGATGAACAGAAATGAGTCAGGAAAACAACATCAATAATTAGCATCTCATGAAATGAAGAAGGCAGGGAGATCTCTGCTATCTAGCAAATGACAACAAACCCTTCGTTTTAGGTCAGAAGCTGCAGTTTCTATCTATATCCCTGCACTCTGACAAAAGGGAACTTTCAGGTGGTAAACTGAATGTTTTTCTCAGCCAAAAGATCAAGGTAAAGCAACATGCCAATGCCTCCGCTAGACTTCTTGCTGAATAAACAATCATTCTTGCTATAGTACACAAGGAAAAAGAGAAATTTTCTGCTATTTAGGTATCAGAATGCCTAGATGAATGCACCTGACCATTGACAGAAGAGACACCCAGAGAGGTACATTAACAAACAGCTGATTAGGTTTCTACCTAATTCAATTTGAAATCAGAAAATTACCCAATCCTGCTGAGATACTATTAGAACTGTGACCAGCACCAAAGCAATCGTATTCACTCTCAGCACGTTTTGTGAATCCCGCCAACCCATTCGTCTGCCTCATTGTACTCATCTTACCTCTTCTCCCAGTTAGGATCTTGTGAGGATACGTCTGCAAATTCTTCAACTAACAAATCAAGCACAATTTCATGATAATATAAACCCTTTTAACTATAGTAATCTCAGAATTTTATAAGCCAGATACATGGAAAAGTATTTAAGCTCAGATTAGACCTGGTGACCAACATCCCATAATATCCTGTCTTGAGGAGCGTTGAAGACATAATGAAGAGCCACAGTAAGCTCAACCACACCAAGGCTCGAGCCCAGGTGACCCCCGGTTTTAGAGACATTAAAGATGACATCCAATCGCAGTTCGTCCGCTAGCTGTTTTAGTTCCTGCCGGGTTGATAAATTCAGTCATTATACCCCTATTTGTATAAATAAGGCTTCACTTGCCAAAATCAATTTGTAACAACTCTACTAAATACACAGCTTAGATTATGTACCTTGATAGAGAGATTTTTCATGTGAATTGGAAAGTTGATGGTGTCTAAGAGCGGAGTAGGTGGCCTTTGAGAGGGATAATCCTCTCTTTCTGCTAGTGATGCCCAAACAACGCATTGCCTTTTCTTCATCTGGACGATCAAACAAAATACTCACTTTGAAACCAATATTTATCAGGAAAACTACCATTTCAACTAGAATATTCATAAATGTAACTTAGGACAATTCTAGCCGAAATAACATACTAGGGTAAATTTTTATGCTTAGAGTATTTTGCAGTAATCTTGAACACATTCAATCATCGGATGTGAAATTGCCAAAGGGGAAAATTTCTGCCTACTTGGCAGAAATGGTATAAGTCTTCAGTTTTGCCGGAGAATTTGACTAAGTATAAAATTCTTCTTATGATTTGAGTTCGGTATAAAATTGGCCCAAATAAAGTCCAGAACAAAATTAATCCAATCATTACAGAATATTTTTTTTTACGTTTCCTAATATTTATATCAAACTACGCATCAAAACAGCCAAAAAACAAACTATAACAAGTACATGGGGAAGCTAACTAGATGATTACTACGCAATTTCAATCAGCAGCCTGCTAAGTAATTTTCAAAAAAAAATGCAGGAAAGCAACCCAAATTCAAATCTGAAAATATGATCAAGACCCAGCTCGTTAATTTCATTTCTATTACACGGGTATCGCACTAGCATCCTTCTTTTCAATTTGTCGGTATTTATTTGCTCGTTACGAAAAATGGTGAGTCTATGTACTGACCTGATAGTGCTTCTGTTTAGATTGCCTATGCAGATCCGTGCTCCATGAAAACTGTGAAGAGAGAGAACTGGGTTTCAACAGATCCGCGCCAACGGTTCGATTAAAATATGCCGAGAACGAGGATGCACAGAGAGCCATTTACCGACCGCACCAGCAATTTCACAACTCCACTACGAAACTGAACAACCCAGAAAAAGATAGCAATGCCCAACTCTTGTTAAAAGAGACAGAGAAAGAGAGATGGATGAGAGAAGGTTTTTTCCCACTTCCCTTCCCACTTCGAAGTGCTTCTACTAGCACTAGTGACGCTGAACTAAGAAAAAAATTTCGTTGGGAAAATTGAGTGTGAAATCAAGGCAGCTCGTAAATGTGAAATGGTGCCTCTGTGCCTACCCAATTATTTTTCTTAGACAATCCAGCATATGTTGTTCTCTGATAGGGCCTGGTCATCAGAAATCTTCAAACGGATAGAAAAGGTCGGCAACGATATCAAAAAAATACTATTTAATTATATTAAATTATTCTCATTTTTAATTAGTTATTTTTATTAATAAAAAATAATTTTACCAATTGAAAATTCTTTTATCAAACTAACTACCTTAATTAGATTATTATAAAAATAATAATATTATCAAATTATTTTATACGGCACATGAATCATATGCCATACTCTAGAACTGAAGAAAAAATCAAATTGTTCAAATTAAGCCAAACTAAATTATTGATGATGGTTTGGACATATATTTGATGTGAGTGTAGTTTAATTTTTTTTTTATCTAGAGAGTATTTTGATTTAATTATATTTTAATAATTTAAATCAAATTATATACATCTATATATTTATCATATAACAAATAAAATTTTATAATTATTTATCAATTGGCTTTTTATTCAAGTGGTTGAATTATTGATTCTTTGACTATGTTGGCATTATTTGAATTATTTGGCATTCTTATTTGGTGTCATAAAAATTGTATTTCAACCAAATACATATATTACATTATTTGACACATATTATTATTATATTAATATTACCTTATATATTATAATCTTTAACATTATACTAAATTAAATAAATAATTTTAAGACTAATAAGTTTAATACCATAAATTATACAAATTGTTCAAATCAAACTAATCCATATATTAACAATTTAAAATTATTTATCTCAATTAACAGTTTTAGATCCAAATACAATTAACTTATGATTTTTTTTTTTTTGTGTGTATTTTCTTTGACTATGTTTTAAGTGCCAAGACCCCCTTAAATATTCTTTGCTAATCTAATATTTAAAAAGTATATTTTTTAAATATGTATAGATATTCATATTTATTATCTTATTATAAAGTCGTTGCTTTTATATTTTTATTTTAAAGGTCAAATATAATGTTCATTTTTTTTGTTTAAATTTTAATTCAATAGTCTCCTTTTTCAAATGGGGTCCTCCTTCTACTTTAAAAAAGAAAAAAATAATAATAAGATCTTCAATCCATAGGCTATATTGTTGATAAGATTAAGTCTCTCTGACATTTAATTAAATTTAATATTCACACTGTTAATTTAGAATTATTAAGTTAATCTATTCCTACCTTATAATCAATATTTGTTTGCTAATAATTTTATAAAAATTTATTAATTTTAGAAAATATTTTACTTAAAATATCGTGTGCAGTCCTTGTCAGTAATATTAAATTATATTTAAAAAAGAGGAAAGAGGGAGGGAGCTTTTCTACGCAATAAATGAACTATAAGTTTACTAGAGAAAAGCAATACCATAGGCTAGGGAGGTGATTAAATTAACAAATGCATTTATAATTATATTTTTTTCCAAAAGTATTTGGCTTACTATAAAAAAAAATATAATAACTTAATCTACCATGAAATTACACATTAATCCTTTGAATCGATTATAACTTTTCTTTTTTTCTTTTTCTTTTTTTTTGTTTTGCTCAAGAATTATGATGATAATTATTATTAATTAATTTATTGATCATTTGATCAATAACAGAAATAAAACAAATTTATGCAAAGAGGGGAAAATTAATTATAAAGAAGTGTGCATCATGAACCGCTCACGTTAAATACATTTAAAAATATCTAAATTAAATTATTTATAATATTATTTTGAAGTTATACATATGTTACGTTTAATACAACAGATAAGATTATCTATATTAACTATATATGCTAGTTAAATAATATTTTTTAAAAAATTAAAAATAACTAAATATATAATTTTTAACATACCCATCAACAGTTAAATCTTATTTATGATATTATCTAATAATATTTTTTCAAAAAAATATTATTTTGTCATGAGAAGAATGTAAATCAAAATTAAAACGAGCAACGAGGATGGTGACAATTTTAAAAAATGACAAACTTCGAAAATAATAACAAAAAAAAGAAAAGAGGACGCACCGAAGAGAGGAGGGAAAAAAAAAAAAAGCAAAGAGCCAAGAAATAATTGTACTTAAAAAATCTAAATTTTAAATAATTTTAAAAAATTTACATGTATAAAATTTGGATGTTATTTTAACGAACAAATGTGAGTACTTTAACGGTATGTTTAGTTGCTGGAATAGAATGAATAATGTAAAAATAGAACAGTTATTCTATAGAATAGAAAACGATTAGAATAGAGTTAGAATTATTCTTATCAGGCTGACTCAAAGCATACAAAAGCATGCTGGCCAACAAAATCAAATTGCAAATTATAAACATAATATCAACCACCCACTAATTGCTTTGCTGTAACGCTATTAACCAAAATCTGACTGATTTAATAGTTCAAAGAATAGAATCCTCCAAGGAAATGAACAGAACAGAACAGAATAAAATCTGACTAATTTAATAGTCCAAAGAATAGAATCCATGTTTTTTGCTTCTAATTTTCCCCATTACATGTCACACGCTATTCCAAAAAACACAAAAAAACAAAAGAGGATTGTATGGGAGAAAGGAGTACCAGTTATACCAAGAATATCAAATGCAGCCGCACAAGCACACAATTCAAAACCTCAAGCAGAAACATCCTGCTAGAAAGACAACATCATTTCCTTGAGACTTTCTAGTAGTAACATAATAGCACTCTGAGGACTGAATTAGGAAGACAAATACTCAATGGCGTTCACCTACAAATGGGAAGCAGGAGATATTGAGTCTAATTCGAGGTATCTATGGCAGACGGCAGCATGGAGCATGGGGGGCGGCATGAGAGGAATGGAGAAGCAAAAAATCCATTGCCTCTCACTCATTGTTCAGGTATTTAATAACAATTACGGGAATGAAGATATTTAGGAGTCCATGTACTACCTAAAAGTAGGTGATATTAGGTGCATATCAACCTCATTTCTCTATCCTTCACATGTCTCTATGGATCTTGTGCTCTATTTCCTCCTATGAAAATAGGTATTTAACAAATTTTAGGGAATGGTTTTGTAATTGCTTCCTTCTAGATTCAATAAATCAAACCTGTAATGTCACAGACTGATAGTCGCGCACCAAACAACCGGGGCATACTTGCAAAGTAGAAGAAGTTAATAGAATTCCATCAAAACACATTTATTATTGCCTCATTGAGCACAAACACATGACATGCATCACCATGCATCTAAGTCATTGCCCAAGAGATCCTCACAAATACGAACCATGACCTATGTTGGATCTAGGACATTGTAAACGATGGCCAACTGAATCAGCACCTTTTTTTTTTCTTATGAAGGGAGCTGCACTACCTTATCTCTATTTTAAGCAATTGGCTGCAAGATATGTCAACAACATCGGCAGCAGAAGAAGGTTCTTCAGAATAAATAGCTTAACCAGTTCAACCTATCCATTGCTATCAAAGGACCTAACAGGATGATTCACTGCAAATACCATCTTGGCTCATTATTGCTAATATAATAGCCTACAACTGAAACATATTTTGACTCTTCTTTTTATTCTGGGCCGCGAGAGTTATTTGATTCAGCTATTATTCTCTTGTTTCCTCAAAATCATGGAGTATGATATCGATTATCGACAAGAAATCACTCATTTCATCTTGGCCTCTGTAAATAGTACATGACGGTTAACTCGAGGATCATATTTCCGGAACTCGAGCTTCTCTGCAATACTTTTGGGGTTCTTCTTCTTCACGTAGAAGAACCCAGTACCCGCAGCAGAGACAAGCCTGATAAAAACTGCAGCAGCCTTCTTCTTTGCCTTGCCCATTCCTCAACTAAAATAAGATAGACCAATCAGATGAGCAACTAGAGGGAGATAATAAGAAAGTCGAAAGCAAATATTCTGCAGAAACAAACACAAATAGAACTTTCTTGCATATGAATTAAAAGGGAAACATCTGTACTAATTGAAAAGGCAAAATTTCTTTTCGTGTCACGAATGTTGCTCAGTTTTGTGTTCACAATTCATGTCAACACCTATATTTGGCACACCTCCCATTTTTCAACTTCCCCACTTATTAATCACAATAAAACTCTCACGTATAGCAACTACTGAAAGTACAGCGGAACGCTTGAAGCTCCCGCTTTTGCGGGGTCTCGGGAAGGATCGGACCATTTGTTACAAGATAGCTTCTCCCCTTATTAATCAAAAGATAACTCTCAGGTGTAACAATGACATGCTAAAAAATATTACAGATTCAAATGATATATAACAAAAAATAATGTTTCATTTCCCGGGATCTTTTTTATTTTTTTTCTTATCTCTGAGGAACCTCTCGGTTTTGTGAAAAACTGAAGAGTGAAGTGATTTGATTTTAGAACGAGGAAAATCGCAGAGAAATGAGGCAATGGTGTTTGAGAAAGAGGGTATTGATTTCATATAGGGAAATGGAGTTTGATAGAGGAGTAAATTAGGGAGAAGTTGAAATACCTGAGAAGGCAGCGGTCGATGGCGGCGCGGGTGGTGCGGCTCAGGTAGGAAGAAGAATTAGGGATTTGGGTGAAAGCAGGAACTAGAACAGCGTGATGAGCGGCCGCATGTGCCCGGGGAAATTAGCAGGGATTTTGTTTTTTTTGTCTTTTTTTTTTTTTTCCAGTTAGACAAAAAGGCCACCCTAGTTTTTATGTTAATAAGGTGTCTAAATTTTTATTTTATATCTTATAAAAAATAATTTTAACACTTAACATAATAATAAAACTCACAATTATTAAAAGATCTAAAAAATTATAGAAATTTATTATTCTTCTCTCTCTAAATTTATAACATAAAAAAATAAAAATATTTTATTATTATAAAACTTTCCTATGATACAAAATTATTGAAATAACGCACCTTAAACACCACAAAAACAACGACCGACTGTAACAACTCTTCTATTTCAATGGATCCTTACAAATTAAGTTAAATTAATCTAACCGTAACAATTTTGCATAAATTATTCAATCATAACAAAATAATCGACTTTAAAGTATAAGACATGAACAAATAAGCACAAAGACATCCATCCATGGACAAAGGCTTCATTCATAATCTTCTTCTTTTTTTTTTTGTATTTTTTTAAATTTTTGTTAATCATATACATATATATATAATCATATCTTATACATCTTCCTTGAAATTTGGCCTAGCCATTTGGTTTCTCACAGGCATAAACTTTTCTGTTGGTTAAGCTGCCTTCTGTATTGGATTAGTCTTGGCATAATAAATTTATATATTGATCGTAAAATATATCATTAAATATAAAAAAATATTATTAAAATATACTGAAATATTATTTTAATATCTACCTTTTATCGTCCTTAAATAATCTCAGCCATATTAAAAAAAAACAAAACCCTAATATGATCTCAGCCAAGAAATAGGAAGTATTTTTTCATTTGCACGGCGGATAAAATCCATGAAGGCAAAAAACAACGATAAAGTTGGATGTCATACAAATGTATTTCCACATTCTACTCAGATTAAGCATATCTCTTCTACGCGAGAGCACTTTTAATCTATTTTTTTATCACATTACTCCAAACTACTATAAATCTATATTAATTTTTTAAACCAAACACAGCTAACTTTTTTTTTTTTTTTTTTACAAATGCTTCATTTTACCTATGATTTCAATGTTTGATCATCAGAAATGTCATTTTTGTATCTTATCTTTTATAAATACAAGTAATATTTATAAATATTATTATTTCTTATCTTATATTTTATATAATTACACTCAGCATCCTCCTAATCGCTACTGCAACATCCAATCAATATGCTACAGATAATTGAGGGGAAAATGAGAGTGCATTAGAACCCAACCCAACCCAACATGCATCAGAATCCAACCTAAAGTTGTAGTTTAGTGATTATCAAATATACTACCTATCAAACGGGGAATAAAAAAGATTATCAAATCTACAAAATAAAACAAGTACTAAAAGGATGTCTTTTGAGCAACATGGGCAAAATGCGTTCTTAAAGGACAGTAGGTTTTCACCATACCCAATGACAAAATATCAACAGAAGTCATAGCTAGGTGATACCATATACTCGCAGCATCATTCCTAGGATACAGGACTCCAGTCTTCATCAAGATAAACTGAAGCTTGGGTGCGTCACAAAGTCGAGCTGAAGCACGGTCACCTTACGGCCAGCAGAGCACGAACATGCATCAGCGAGGACTGCAAAACAGGGGGCTCAAAGCCTGTGAGTGAGCGAGTGAGCGCTGAATTCGAGAGTGCAAGGAGGAATGCAACCAATAAGTACTTCAGTATCATATCAGGCCTACCAAATTCTTGACATAGGAGGAGGGGTGAGTGACAGAAACATCAAAATCACAGCATAAGCTTAACAACATTGGAAATATCAATTATTTGAAACTTAGACAAATCTGTTTTGCTTAATCATCAAGTTTCAAATCTGTGCTATTTGAACAGCTGGCATACTTGGTTATGTGATGAGATGACCAAGCAATTTTCACTTCAGAAGAAAACTTGCTACACATTTCTTCTACTGTCTGCATTCTTCTGTATATTTGCTTGTTCTTAAAGATATGTGGACCACATTTTGCCATCCTATCAACAATTAACCAAGTAAGCCGGCTGCCCAAATAGTGCTGCACATTTAAAACTTAACAGCTCTAGATTAACTCGTTACAGAGCACAGTTTAGCGAAGAGAATGTCTCCACATTCAGTTAACTCTTAGGAGCTAACTCCAAGAGTCCTGCATGGCTAAAAATCACCAACACTACCTCAGGATTAAAATATCGGTGCTCGATATGCATCAGACATCAACTCTCAAGACACGTCCAATTTTTTTTATTAATTCTGAAATGCTCTGACACATTTGGACAATTGATGTAAGAATTTGGTGGCACTGATACCGGAAAAATATCATGATATATTTTTATATCGGCCAATATATAGGCCGATGTTCACGATATCGGATGATATAGCTGATATTTGGCCAATATATCGTCCAATACAGCCCTATTAGCTTACAATTTTAAAAAATTTTTACGCCCATTAATTTGATACTAATACATATTATCCGATATGCCCGATGTCAACATAATCGCAACCAGCACCAATACCAATATTTTTATCCATGGTTCAAACACGCTGCAATCAGATTTTTTGCATATACTATGTATCTTTAGGAAATTAAAAGTGCAAAGTTAAAATGTAAATGTTAATAATATTAAAAATTTGCTATATTAAATCCTATTTTAGTTTGTCAAGTTACATCATTATTATCAATCTACTATGATAGCTTATTAAATATGTTATACTCATTTATATTGGTTTAATAAACTTTCATATGACAGTTTTTTGAGTGATGAAATAAAAAATACGAATATTTAAAACTAATTTACTACAATAGTGCTATTTAATAATTAGAAAGATAATAAACTACGATTTTAGTTACCATGTCCCCGACAAATCATATCCTCATTTCTAGAATAATAGCTCGTCAGAGTGACAGTTCCGTGCCCGTGTTCCATGTCTATGTCCATACTTCTTAGGTACAGGGTAAATAACGATCCCACTATGCAAATTTCAACAAACAAATAGGAAACACCGGGGAAATAAAAAAGCAAATACCTGTCAGATCGTGAACGAGACCGGGATAGACTCCTGCCAATTCTTCTTGGGCTCTCCAACCTGCTGAGAGAGTCATTCTCATACTGGGGACTTTTACCATCCTTCCCTGCAGTAACAGACCTATGTTTTGACTCATGTCCCATCCCATGCGAAGAGAGATCTCTTGGACTAGCTGACCTCTGAGTTGACTTTCTTTTCTTCTCCCCATGTGGACTGGGGGACCTCTTGTTTGACCTGTAGTAGTCTTCATGCAGAGAAACCTCCCTTGGACTAGCTGACCTCCGTTTTGACTTACTGTCCATCTCACGCTGAGGTAACTCCTGAGGACTAGGGGACCTCTGAGATGACTTGTAGTCCCTCTCATCATGTGGAGAAACCACTCTTGAACTAGGGGACCTTCTAGATGACCTGTAGTCATCATCACGAATAGGAATATCCCTTGGGCCGGAGGACCTCCTGTTTGCCCTGTACTCTCTCTCACTATAAGGAGAATGAGAACGGGAAACAGATCTGGATCTGGATCAAAATAAAGAATAACAGAGAAATAAAAAAATGAACCACAACTTTGGATTGTAGGACTAATACACAAATCTCAGAGAAATAGCTAAGCATATAATTCATGACACTTGTACTTCTTACAGATAAGAAGGCTATCTCATTTCTAAAGTAGGAGTAGGCACTCCATGAACGAGGACAATTTACCAGTCAGATCCTCATGCAAAATTCTACACAAAGAAAACATGTTCATTACCTGCACCTTTCAGAAACTCTGGACAAAAATATGAAACTTTGATCCAAACTTTGTTTGAGTTAAGCTTTAAATGAAGTGCTGGTTGATCAGCATCCACTAACGTCACAGCTCTGTTTGCCCAACTTTCTAAAACATCAAACTATCTTTTCTTGGACAATCTCATCATTTCTCTACCGGTAAAAACTTTTGAATGGCTTTCCTTCTCTGAAGATCGATTCTTTCTTTGGCCAACTATAAGCTTTAAATTCTTTCTTAACTGGATAGTATACAAAACCAAGACAACAAATTTAATAATGCGTACATAAGCCCAAAGAGAATTTGCTCGTCTGGATACATCCATTGGAAACACCATCAGAACGAAATCAGCAACAATTGGTGGCACCAAACTCAAAACAAGTCAAAAAGTCTAAACTATACTTTATGGAAGGTCCAAAACATAATAAAGCATCCTCAGAAACAGACCTCATCCAATAACATCACACATAATCTCTTTTAACACCAAATAAAAAAATAAACACCATACACAATTTCTTTTAACATTTTCATCAAGAAATTTTACACATTGCAGCAGATAGCATGAACAAAGACCTCAACCTATTGCCTGAGAGCAATTCAATTTATTAAGTCAGAAGCTAAAACCAGAGTGCTTATCATCTCATCACTCCTACATTTCAACAGAATCTTTCGCTTGCAGAAAGAATGCCGACGTTGATAAGGGCGTCATATTAGAGCTGAAACCAATAAGCTCTTAAAATGAGAGAGAAAAGGCAAACAGGCCACTTTAGAAGTGTCTTTCATGATCAAACAGTAAATGCAACCTCATGCGGTAATGCCTATTAGCTAACTAAAAGATCATGAAGTACAAGATCTGAAAGAATGTCACCAGAAAAAGTTGAAGAATACTGATATAAAAGAACAGCCCAACAAACTCAAAATGGGTGAAAATCCAATGCTTGAAGTGGTTTTATCATTGTTAAATATCAACTCCACTGTTTGATTTCAAGCACAATTTTAAGGCAATAAAACAAACAGCAGAGCACATGGGTAACCTGGCAAAAATTAAATAAAAAATCTGTCATACAAATGAATTCCTCCACATCATTACCACCCAGGCACACACCTCCCAACCATTTCGGACGTCATGCTAACATTGCTATATTGTTGCCATGTCAAATCTCCATACCAAACACCACAAGCAAGTCAGCATGTCTGATGGCCAATCCGAAAAGAGGAATGAAAGCAGAATGAATGATGGGTTGTCATGCACCTTATGTCCAAGTTCATACAAAGTTTCTATATTTTTTAAACAGGATAGCCAACCATGAATGTTACTAGAGCTGTGGTTAGCCACATTTGATATCACCGACCTAGGAGAAAAGCCAAAAAAACCTATACTGATTTGACAATGGCCATGGTAATAGCAAGGTAAGAATCTTATTTTTTGGAGCCGATTGACCAAGTGGGGAAAAAAGAACTCTCTTTAAGAGTGTACCTGTATGCACCATGTGATTCCACCTCTTGAAAAAGCTTTTTAAAAAATCAAAATGATGGTCTCCATATTTTCAATGAATAGATGTTTTCCACAGTTTTCTCTTTTTTTTTTTTTTGGTAAATCTAGCTTATATGCCTTTTTTTTTAGAATTGTGAAGATAAAAAACATAATGAACTAACATATAAATAATCCAAATTTTATCCAATATTTATCACGTATACTAAGGAATATTTGATTTAATTCTTAATCAATTGTGTTTATATATATAGTCTTTTTCCATAACAGAACCAAACAATTTCGTTCATATTTTAGATGCTCTGCGAAATACAATAATGTCATTTGATACGAGAAGCCAAAGTGTACTCCAATCACTAATACTTAAGGTTGCTGTCGAATTTTCTTTTTATGAAGTTATTATTAACCCATCAACAATTAAATGATAAAACTGACCTAAGTTACATTGATGGCAATGTTAAAGATCATCGTTATTAAGAATTTGCGCCATTAATAGCCACATCTAACTTATTCACAACCGACTACTAAAACTCAGCCCACTCACTTCAGGAGTTAACCGTGGACAAACTTAGTTGTCGCAAGCTGAGCCCGAGCAATAACTTGATTATAAATAAAATACCAACAATATGTTAAAAATTTAAAGCTGTCTTCGACTAAACAACTTTTTCTTAGGACTATATTTCATTATTGCATTAGGATTATATTTTGGCCAATTTTTGCTTTTTCAATGCTTACCAGAAGGTAGATCATATCCATGTATTGAAAGTCTGATGACAAATACTGAATTGTTGGGCATTTCTGTATCTTGGATTGGCTCTCTCTCTCTCTCTCACCCACTTTAATCTGTCCTCACCCCCTTATCCCCTTCGTTTCTCAATTTATCTCTTTCCCTTAAATCTCACCTCTTTCTCTCACTGTCATCCCGCATCCGTCACATTATTCAATTTTGGGAAGAGAACTAAAAAAATATATAAAAAAAAGGGTGGTCACAAATCAGTTGGACACCGAAATTGGCATCCATCTTGAATATTAACAAAAATTATCATAAGAAACGTATTTTTCTTATGATAATATGAATGAACAACACGACACACGCAGCGCCATGCAAGGCATGCCGACGTGCGCATGCATCGTTACACTAGTAGTCAGGATAACCCGAGCACACAACCGATATGCACCGGAGGCGAACCCGGGCAACGAAATCATGGTGGGGCGAAACATGTAGGAGCAACACGGGACACACAGTGCGATGCACGACATGCTGACATGCACCTCCATCAAAGCAACAACAGACAGGACAAACTGAGCATACGAACAGGGTACACCGAGCGCGCGGAAACCCGCCAAAATTGTTAACTGTTTGGGTCAATTTCGGAGCAGCAGAATTGTTGGCCATTTTGGTCAATTCCAGAGCACCGGAATTGTTGACTGTTTTTGGTCAATTTCGGAGTACCAAAATTTTTTGCCATTTTGGTCAATTCCGGAGTACCAAAATTGTTGACCGTTTTGGTCAAATTCGGAGCAGCAGAATTGTTGACCATTTTTGGTCAATTCCGGAGTACCAGCATTGATGTCCGTTTGGATCAATTGCTGAGTACCAGAATTGTTGACCGTTTGGGTCAATTTCGAAGTACCAGAATTGTTGACCGTTTTGGTCAATTCCGGTGTACCGGAATTGTTGACCATTTTTTATCAATTTTAGAGTACCAGAATTATTGACCGTTTTGGTCAATTCCGGAACAGCAGAATTGTTGACCGTTTTGGGTCAATTCCGGAGTACCAGAATTGTTGACCGTTTTGGTCAATTCTGAAGCAGCAGAATTGTTGACCGTTTTGGCCATTTCCGGAGTACCAGAAATATTGACCGTTTTGGCCAATTCAGGAATAACAGAATTGTTGACCGTTTTGGTCAATTCTGGAGCACCAGAATTGTTGACCGTTTCTGGTCATTTCCAGAGTATCAGAATTGTTGACCGTTTTGGTTAATTAAGGAGCAGCAGAATTGTTGACAATTTTTGTCGATTTCGGAGTACCAGAATTGTTAACCTTTTTAGATCAATTTCAGAGTACCATATTTGTTGACTATTTTTGTCAATTCTGAGAAATCATAATGGTTGACCGTTTTGGTTAATTCGAGAGTACTAGAATTGTTGACCGTTTTGGTTAACTCTGGAGCACCAGAATTGTTGACCATTTTTGTCAATTTCAGAGCAGCAGAATTGTTGACCGTTTTGATCAATTTCGGAGTACCAAAATTGTTGACCGTTTTGGTCAATTTCGGTGCACCGAAATTGTGGAACATTTTTTGACAATTTCAGAGTACCAGAATTGTTGACCGTTTTGGTCAATTTCGGAGTAGCAAAATTGTTGACCGTTTTGGCTATTTTCGGAGCACCAGTATTATTGACCATTTTTGCCAATTCCGGAGTACCAGAATTGTTGACCGTTTTGGCCAATTTCGGTGTACCAAAATTGTTGACTGTTTTGGTCAATTCTGGAGTACCAGAAATGTTGACCGTTTCTGGTCAATTCCAGAGTATAGGAATTGTTGACCGTTTTCGTTAATTTCGGAGCAGCAGAATTGTTGACTATTTTAGTCAATTCCGGAGTACCAGAATTGTTGACCGTTTTGGTCAATTCGGGAGCACCATAATTGTTTACCATTTTTTGTCAATTCCGGAATACCAGAATTGTTGACCGTTTTTGTCAATTTCGGAGCCGCAGAATTGTTGACCGTTTTGATTAATTCTGGAGTACCGAAATTGTTGACCGTTTTGGTCAATTTCGAAGAACCAGAATTGTTTACCATTTTTGGTCAATTTCGGAGTACCCGAATTGTTGACCGTTTTGGTTAATTCTGGATTAGTAGAATTGATGACCATTTTTAGTCAATTCCGGAGTACCATTATTGTTGACCGTTATGGTCAATTCCAGAGTACCAGAATTGTTGACCGTTTTGGCCAGTTCCGGAGTATCAGAATTGTTGATCGTTTTGGTCAATTGCGGAGCACCAGAATTGTTCACCATTTTTGGTCAATTCCGGAGTACCAGAATTGTTGACCGTTTTTGTCAATTTCAAATTACAAGAAATTTTGACCGTTTTGGTCAATTCCGGAGCACCAAAATTGTTTACCATTTTTGGTCAATTCCGGAGTACCAGCATTGATGTCCGTTTGGATCAATTGCGGAGTAGCAGAATTTTTGACCGTTAGACTCAATTCCGGAGTACCAGAATTATTGACCGTTTTGGTCAATTCCGGTGCACCGGAATTGTTGACCATTTTTTCTCAATTTCAGAGTACTAGAATTATTAAACATTTTGGTCAATTCCGGAATAGCAGAATTGTTGACCGTTTCGGTTAATTTCAGAGCACCAGAATTATTGACCATTTTTTGTCAATTTCGGAGTACCAGAATTGTTGACCGTTTTGGTCTATTTCGGAGCACTAGAATTGTTGACCATTTTTGTCAATTTCAGAGTACCAGAATTGTTGACCGTATTTGTAATTCCGGAGAACCAGAATTGTTGACCGTTTTGATCAATTTGGAGCACCTGAATTGTTAACCGTTTGGGTTAATTTCGGAGTACAGAATCGTTGGTCGTTTGGTCAATTCCAGAGCACCAGAATTATTGACCATTTTTTATCAATTCCGGAGTACCAGAATTGTTGGCCGTTGTGGTCAATTCCGGAGTACTAGAATTGTTAACCGTTTTGATCAATTTCGGAGCAGTAGAATTGTTGACCGTTTTTGGTCAATTCCGGAGTACTAGAATTGTTGACCGTTTTGATCAATTCCGGAGCAGTAGAATTGTTGACCATTTTTGGTCAATTCCGGAGTACCAGCATTGATGTCCGTTTGGATCAATTGCGGAGTACCAGAATTGTTGACCCTTTGGGTCATTTCCGAGGTACCAGAATTGTTAACCGTTTTGGCCAATTCCGGAGTACCAGAATTGTTGACCGTTTTGGTGAATTCTGGAGCACCAGAATTGTTGACCATTTTGGTCAATTCTGGAGCACCAGAATTGTTGACCGTTTCTGGTCAATTCAAAAGTATCAAAATTGTTGACCGTTTTGGTTAATTACGGAGCAGTAAAATTGTTGACAGCATTGGTCAATTCCGGAGTACCAGAACTGTTGACCGTTTTGGTCAATTCCGGAGCACCAAAATTGTTTAACGTTTTTGGTCAATTTCGGAGTACCAGAATTGTTGACCGTTTTGGTCAATTTCGGAGTACCAAAATTGTTAACCGTTTTGGTTAATTCAGGAGCCCCAGAATATTTAACCGTTTTAGGTCAATTCCGAAATACCATAATTGTTGACCGTTTTGGTCAATTCCGGAGCAGCAGAATTGTTGACCTTATTGGTCAATTCCGGAGCACCAAAATTGTTGACTATTTTGGTCAATTCTGGAGTACCAGAATTGTTGACCGTTTTAGTTAATTCCGGAGTAGCAGAATGGTTGACATTTTTTGGTCAATTCCGGAGTACCAGCATTGATGTCCGTTTGGATCAAATGCGGAGTACCAGAATTGTTGACCCTTTGGGTCATTTTCGAGGTACCAGAATTGTTGACTGTTTTGGTCAATTTCGCTGAGCGGAATTGTGGACCTTTTTTTATCAATTTCAGAGTACCAGAATTGTTGACCGTTTTGGTCAATTCCGAAGTAGCAGAATTGTTGAACGTTTTGGCCATTTTTGAAGTACCTGAATTATTGACCGTTTTGGCCAATTTTGGAGTACCAGAATTGTTGACCGTTTTGGTCAATTCTGGAGCACCAGAATT
>JAOVVI020002439.1:0-21115 GCA_028571085.2 Nepenthes alata | reverse complement strand
ATCACTCCCGCAAGAAGCAGTACAGGATCGAAGCACCGAAGCGAAGGGACTACAAGCCGATCAACCTGACGCCTCTCACCAACACACACTCCAACGTTCTCATGTAAATCCGTGGGGAGAAAATCCTTAAGTGGCCAAAACCACTTATGAAAGTAGATGGAGGAAATCCAACTAAATACTGCGATTTTTATCAATCTCTCGGACACTCCATGGAGGATTGTAAGACACTTCAGCAAGAGATCGAGGAGCTCATCTACAAAGGCCACCTCACCAGGTTCGTCAGGAATCCTGGACAGAGCTCTCACACCTCAGGCGAGGAAGTACCAGAGCCTTCTCAGCCATAAAATCAGGTCGCGATCGGAGTGGTTAACATGATAACAATCTGATCGGTCAAGACCCCAATGGATCGCAAGGAAAACAGACTAGGCGGAAGAAGCAAAGCACATAAGACAACGTCATTAGTTTTAGTGATAATGACATGGAACATGTAATCTCCCCCCATGCAGATTTCCTTTGTTGTATCCACGCTCGTTTTGGATGGTAGTATCGACTATCAACTAAAATGAGTGTTTATCGATAATTGAAGTCCCGTGATTTTCTTTATCTTGATGCCTTTTTTAATCTTGGTTTAAAAAAGAGTCAACTGAAACTTACCGAAGGCCTACTCTACGGCCTTAACAACAAGCCAGTAACTATCCAAGGAACGATCTAGTTTGAGGTTACCCTGGACAAGTACCCAACAATAGAGAGTCGTACACTCACCTTCTTAGTCGTTGACCTACCTTCGGTGTTCAACGCGATACTAGGCCGCTTGTGCCTAACAGCATTTAGAACCATCACTTCAATACCACATCTTAAGATAAAGTTTTCAACAGCCTGCAATATTAGTGAAGTGTTGGGTGACTAATTCATTGAGCGGACATGTTACGTGTCCCAGATTACTCCGAGTGATAGCACCAGAGCGACGGGAGAGCTTGACCATCGAGATGAAGCGACTTTGCAATAGGCGTAGTCTGGTGAGGCAATAGATCTAATCTCACTAAATTCGGAGGACACAGAGAGGTGTGTATAGTTTAGGGGCTCACTCACTGGGACACTACGTGACAAGATGATAACGTTCTTATGATAGAATGCTGACGTCTTCACGTGGACTCTAACTGACATGTTAAGAATTTCGGCTAAAGTAATGGTCTACAAGTTGGGTCCCGATCTTGACCGTAAGCCCATCAGGTAGAAGCAGAGAAATCACTTCTTGGAGAAACTCATCACCATACGAGAGGAGGTAAAAAAGCTACTAGATGCGGACTTCATCAAAGAAGTTCAATACCCGGATTGGCACAACCATCTGAGCAGGATCTATAACAGCATGCTCTTCCGTCGGCTCAATACTGATGCCAATGACCTCTAAGGGCTCTCCGGCAGTTGGCACCTCAGGTACCAGCAGGAGCTCTCCGGAAACAAGCTCCTCTAGCACATTTTGGAGCTCTCCGACTGCAGACTCCTCTGGGACCTCACAGAGCTCTCTAATAGTAGGCTCCTCAGGCTCCACAGCCGGCACCCCAGGCTGCTCAACAGCCTACACTACTGGACGCTTCACAGGTAACTCCATCTCCACAGCTAAGTGCTCCGCCTACGATAGAGTAAGAACGGCGTTACTCATAACAGAGCCTAAGACTGCCCTAAACGCCTCCACAGCAACCTCGACACTGCCTACATCAGAGCTGCCTCCGATTCCAGCGAATTTGCCATCTAAAACACACTCTCGCTCCATGGAAGAAGAAGAAGAAGGCATCACTGTTGCCGCCTTCTTCTACTTTGGACTCTTGGGAGTTTCCTCACTGGGAGGCGAACTGACAGGCTTGATGATTATGGCGCCAGCCTTCCTCTTACAGGAAAGCACCCTCATCTTCTAAACCGGAGAGGGAGGTTCCCACTGTACTCTCTTTGCTTCCGCACAAGAAATCAAGTGGTCTCTCCGAAACTCTGAGAGGTGCTCCTCCACTAGCTTCAGGAGCGTCATCATAGCAGCAGTCTCTTGGTTCGTAGGTGTCCCGATGTAGATGTCTGGAACCCTGCCCCAATCCTTGGGCAGGGGCTAGGACTCGTCAATTGCACAAAAAAGAACCTATTCTTCCAATTCTTCAAAGAATCATAAATGACAGTACTAATCAAAAGACCTCGTGAGAATACAGAAATTCGTTCTCCGCCCTCGGTGAACTTAAATATCACCCTAACCGCCTCCACCGTCAACAACTTCGTGTGATGGCAGAGAAAAATATAGAATGAGCATAAATACCGCACAACATTAGCATAAAGTTGTGCGATGGGGACCTGAAGAGCAACAAAAATATCCTGCATCTCATCAGGGATGAGAAGGTATAACCCACTCTTCAGGTGAGCCTTATATATGGTGATGTAGCCCTTAGGAGGAGAGCACACCCTATCTTCCTTGTTGGGAATTTTGAAGATGATCTCCTTCGAAAGGTTATACTCGACGTACAATTCATTCACTTCACTAGCTCTAATCATTGAGGCAATCTAGGTTACAGAGGACGCCATGGAATCGGAAGAAGGAAGGAAGTAGAACACTTAGAAAAAAAATTATAAGAAGAAAGCGTGGAAAGTTTAAAAAGAAATAGACGGAGTACTTAAAAGCATGTGAACGCTGGGGAAGGAGAATTGTCTTGTACAAGTGCGCCCATCACAGTTAACACGTATCACTTTCAGAGAGGATGCAGTAGAATTAGATTCTCTGGCACATAAATTACCGAGATAAAAAATTCACTACATGCAGACACATGGCCAACTTTTTGACTAACAATCCATCAGCATGATGACGTGTTATTTCAACTCCCACCAGTTCTTTGGATCTAGGCCTAGATGGTCAACGAATTTGATCAATACTTCCTCCGCCAGTTCTCCAGATTTTGGCCTAGACAGTCAACGAATTCGGCCAATACTTTCCTCATCAATTCTCCGGATCTTGACTCTATGGCCAACTACTGCAAACGACGCAATCAACAAACCAGGAGTTATTACTAGCATCCTCACCAAGGCATCCAAGTTAGTCTCATCCCATCATAAACATGATAGAGGTCGAATTTCCAAACCACCAGCATGGGGACTGGTGATGAGTACGCCAGCAATGAGCTAGCCCATGAAGGAGGAACGGCTGAGATATACAATGACCCATTAATACCTAGACAAATAACGCCATTCATTGATTAGATGACAGGCAAAGGAGCCAGCAAAAGAGCTGGGTGGTCTACTTAGGCCCACGACAGTCAATACTTCCATTGATTGGAAGCATACAAAATGATCAATACTCTCATTGACCAAAAGCGTGACCAGTTGACTAGCCTAAGACCAGGCCTCCCGGGGCCCAAGCCTAGATTGGCCAACGCATCCGTCCTCGGGTAGCAACGGTCTTCTTTCCTGATTTTGTGCTCTCCACAAAAGACAACCTCCATTGTAACAGTTGCCCTCAGAATCAGTGCACATATTTAAAGAAAGACCCCAAAATTCTTTCCCTGTCTGATGGAAACCCTAGCGGTTACAGAACATAGAAGGAAATCAATCAATCCAATGACCGTTACTGCAATACAAGCTTCACGCCAAAAAAAGTAGCGATCTCAACAGAACGCATGAATCAAACCCTTCAGCACAAGAAAGGCAACCTAGTATAGTAGCTATAAAAGGCCATGTAGTTCTCACTCCAAGGCACGCTCTCACTTATCTACAAAAATCCTTCTATTGCTAAGCTTTCACGCTTCCGGCATCATAACATTCTCTCTCTCTTTGCTACTACGTTCCCAATGAACAGCACCTAAAAACTTTGCTCCTCACAAGCGACCAAAACCTCTCTACTTATGAGAGCAATTCCACTCACACAAACACTCTCCACATTCATACTACATCTCATTATATTCACATTCTACCTTTGAAGGCTATTTACTTACTTGAGCGTCGAAATATTTTTGATAGGATAACATCCTGTCGACATCTAACCTCTTGTTCGTAGTTGTGATGTGTAGGATCCAAACTCAGTGGACAGATTCGGACTCAAACGAATGATTTGACTCGAATCTATTCAAAATTTAGATCCATGATGCCTCAAATTCTATTAATCCACACAATGAATAAAAAAATAAGAGATATATATATATATATATAATATGATGGGGATGGTAGAAAGGGGCCGTCCCATTATAAAGATCCACGGACTTAACGGCAGACCCAGAAGGCATCAAATAGGGCCACAACCGGCCGAACAGCCCAAGCCGACCATATCCCAAGCCGGCCACAACCCAATCCGCGTGGCCCACAATGCTCTTCCCACACGCTAAAGATCATTTGCCTTAACCAACAAGCACCCCGGATATTGCCCCAAATTACGATCTATCAAGGAATGGCAATTTTCAACTCAACAGATCTCTCATAATGGCAGCTCCAATATCTGCCTTGTACCGCATCTCTTCAAAGAGGAAAGGAATTTCCTTGATTAATCACGATTACCTGAATTAGTGCCTGCAATCCCTTTATCAGCCCGCCAAAATTGTACAAGCCAGCTAGTGGCAAGTCTTGGAGTTCAAATAAGGCTGAACTGGCCAAAAAACTTTAAAAGTCCCTTGAGGCAAACTCCAATGGTACGCCCACCTTTATGCTAATACTAGCACACAAACGCTACTTCTAAGAACCCTCAAGAGACCATTCTTTACCCACTGAGCTTCCGAAAATTTCTTTCGCAATTCTTGCCCCCTTAATCTCAAAGCCGCTCCATATCAAACGTAACCTCCGAGTCGGATTAAAAAATCTACTTTCTTGCATAATCACTTATATCCCTTTATCCCTGCATCTTTCATCTTATGAGGAAGATGACTTGAGCGTCGGAAGATAAATTAGGGAGTGAGTCTTGTCAATTTTCTGACCTCTTATTTCTGAGTCGTGGTATGCAGGCTTCAGGACACGGAATACGAAAATAATCAAATCCGCTTTAATTCGACCCAAAAGCCAAGGGACACTCTAATTAATCCGTTAGTAATTCAGATATATGTACAAGGATTGGCCCAAGTGAAACTAATTTTTAGGAGTTATCTTCTGTTTGCTACACTGTCGATGAAGAATAAATACAATAAAACTTTGACTTGACAGCCAAAAATTTAGGTCATATAGTTCCTTGAAAATATTTATTGATGCTACGAATAAATTAAGATAGGGGTAGATGGAGGGTAAAGGAAAAGCAGACAAGCTAGGGCAAGCTGCCCGGTAAAGAGAAAAGCTTTCAATCTAATCTATGTTGCTTTTTAGAGTTGACAAGTTAATTATTTAGGATGGTATGGTAGATGAGTGACTCAGGCTTGATTAGGTGCAGGCACATTGGCAATTGCAATCCTTCCTTATGCCCCTTTTTCCCATCTAAAAAGGAGAATGAATCTCCATAAGAATCAAATTATTCTCCATAGTTAAAAGAAAGAATCAAATTACGATCGACTTCTGAAAATCATCCGTCGAAGTTACGGTCTCGCAGACTTCATGCAAACTCTCCCAGGAGTGAAGTGCTTAGCTTGAGCAAACGCTTTCACCCCCGGTGAACAATTAAACAAGATTATAAGTTTATGTAAACTTTATTAATAAAAGTTGCTTGATTTGTTTGGCTGGGATTTTGTGGTAGAAAACAGCCAGCCATTTATAGGGAATTCACCAGAAACAGTAATCTGTGTGTTGGATTTTGGTGTTATTGCAGTGTGCAGAGTTGCCTCTCTGTGAGAAGTGTGCATCCACAGTCCTTGACGAATGGATTGCACGCATTTTGTCATTGTAAGCAACGATGAGGGCAACTCGACCTTAAATTCATATATTAGGTTTGATAGAGGAAATTAATATAAATGTTATATTGAATATTATTTTATTTATTATATCAATTATATAACTATTATATATATATGTATATATATTATAAAACATTATATATTAAAAAATAATTATATGTATTCATTATGTTATATAATTTCTTGTATCACTTCTCATACCTACCGTCTGCTGCTGGTAACTTAATTAGCACGAAAAATTTGGTCACGTTATAATTCTTTCAAATATTTAATTGCTTTTTTTTTTTAATTGCTAATGGATAAGATTATTTAAATTTGACAAAAATAATATTTTAATTTTGATCTTGGTTAGATATTTTGAATAGTCCCTTCACGACTTCAAAAGATTAATATAAAGAATGTTGGAAATGCGTTAATTGTGTTAATAAAAAGTCACACATTAAATATTAAAATGTTATGAAGGCTTATAAATTTGTGTTTGTCTGTAACTTTTGACTCCACATAGCACATCTGAGTGAGTCATATTATAAATATTCGAGTCCAAGAAGCTATGAAAATCTGCAGGTTTCAAAAATTTAGCGAGGTCCGGAAGTTCAGCATGGCAGAAAATTTTAGCACATAAGCAAGGTTTTTTCCTCATTTCTCCGTGGTCTACGACCGTGTCCCTTTGCCGAGGGCCGAGCCCCACAGCTGCATTGTTACAAATATTGGCACTTACAATAAGATGACAACACTGTCACTTTCAATGCGGCGTGATTGTTGCTCCTTGACCTAGCCGAGCGGTACGAGTTGAGAAGGACTATATGGAGCCCTCGGCCGACCCCCATTTAAGTTACAGGGAAAAAATCTCTCTTTTATCTCTATTTTTTGAGCGTTTACGTCGTGAATTTTGAAGATGATGATTCTACCACCGAAAAGAAAGTGACGCTTGTGCAACAAATCAGCATGATATTAATGCCGACACCTGTTTGGTTTCTGCAGTGCATTAAGCAATAAACTTAACAGAGAGGCCTAACGCAGAGGAACGAATACAGAAAGAAATGGGCTATTTCTCTGCATTTTTTTTTTTTTTTTATTAAGTGTGCTCAGGGGTACAATGGTATGTAACTACAAAATAAAGAATAAGGAACCCTAGGCGATGACCATGGAAGCAGGGAAAAAAAATGTGAATAATAATACAATGAAAGAAATTCCCAATTAAAATCAGTAAGCCGTGTAGTCTCTCTAACCTTTGAAGCTGCAGTAAGAAGGTTCACCTGCCAAAGAAAAACGCCACAGCGAGACGTGAACCTTTGAAGAATTGCCAGTCAGTGCAAGTTTGCCTCAACAATTCAAGGCCTGCACAAAGAAACAAACTTTCCAGAGTCTTACTAAACGTGGTTTGGTTAATCTTTGCCGCTGCTTCCACGATTGAATTTCGGCCTTGTTAAAACCCCCAATCAGAGATGTATGTGTGTTAGCGCAGCTGCAATGTTCCTAACTCCCCTCTGATCCCAGGAATGAAGGGCCTCTGACCTTAAGACGCTTGGGAAGAACCTCTAAATGGGGCGGGTCGTGGGTCGTTTTCCCCAAAATCGAGTGATGGTCTCTCTGTGTAATGAGCTTCTCTTCACGGGACAATCTCTGAAGTTTAATGGATACGGGGACATCTGTTCCTCTCGTGGCCAGATCACTTGAAGCAACATCATCAGCATCCTTCTTGAAAAGGTTTTTTGTGCGCCTTTCTAAGGGCACCACTGCCCCAAGTCTTCCTTCTCGTCGGAGTTTCTTAAGTCGCTTTAGCCCCTGAACAGACAGACAGGACAGGACACCTTAATTTGGAATTCACAAGTAATTCGGCAGTAGAGAAACTTGCCCGAAAATAGTGTATCAAATAGTCTCTCAAATTAATTCAAGATAGCAAAGACCTGAGAGTATTCCGTTTCCCTGATATTTAAGTAATACCCTCCATTGTCAATCTCTACTGTGAAAATTTCATTTGGCCAAATGCTACTGAATGCAAGACCAATGGGTGGAGGTGGGGGACTGTTAGAGCCATCCCATTTCAATGTCTCCCATACTCCCAACCATAAATAAAAATATCAATCGGTATCAAAAGCAACCATGTTAGTATTAAACATATTAGAAAATACTTATTAGTATCGGATATATCGAAAGGAAAAAAAACTAAAAATCGTAAGCTAACACAACCGTATCGGTTGATATATTGTCAATACAAGAACATACCATAATATTATTACGCTACCGAAAAATATAAATATTGAGGATCCGATACCAATCCATATTAACAGGTGTTTACAATATCGGTCAATATTTGCAACAATGCTCCCAGCAAATTGGATTTCATCATGAAACTTATACACCTGGTATTATAAGATTGGTCAAAGAGCTTTTTAATGTTTTGTCATTATTCAACCGTCTAAGTTGCCGGATGATATTTTCAGCGTTGAGAGTACGAGGGAGGGAAAAAGTTGAAGCACCCTAGACTCATATCAGTGGTGATTCGAGAATTTATCGCCTCCTTCAATGTTGGAATTTCTTTGTTTCTATCAAACCTGCCTGTGAATCTAGTTTTGTTTCTTATTCTCGATTGTTTTTCTGTATTGTCTAACATCTTTCTAACGCTTCAAAAGTGAACTGTTCTAAAACGCTAAACAAATTAGTCTTACTTACACCTTCCTCGTTTTAAGACGACACTACTCTTATGATTCTATTTACACTTACTAAAATTTCTTTTACTAGCGTTTATAATAGAGTTTCTTATGTCCCACAAGCTCCAATCATGAGGCCCGAAAATCCCAAAGCTGAATTAAGATTTCCAATACGCAGATCAAATGAGAACTTAAACCAGTGTATACACAAGAAGAATTTACTTGCTACCAAAATAAAACTTCAAAAAGCATAGTAGTCAGTAGATTATACCTGTTTTTCAACATGGTCTGAACTTGTCGCATCATTAGAATTTCTTTTAACTGTCTTGACAGAAGTTCGGCGTTTGACCCTGAAAATTTCTGAATCAGAATCGTCGCTGCACTGATCTGCTAGAGACAAAACCTCGGTTCTGGGCAGATCTCCTCGGCTGGAAGTTGCATCTTCATAGAATGACAAAGACGATAAAGAATATTCACTTGTGCTGTGAGACACCTCTTCAAAATACCTCTTCGCATTTAAGCTAGCATGGTTCTGTGCCTGCAGACAAAGGGTTGAAGCGAGTTAACTCTCCAACCAGAAGAGGTTGGCTGCCATAAAAATGCCATAAGAAGACAGTTAAGTATACGAAACTCCTACTATCTGCGAGGCTCGTGGAAGGATCAGGCAACTTTAGATTTGTTAGGCACAATGTTACCTAACATTATATGCAAGAGGCCACTCCCATGACTCAACCCGTGACTAGGTCACTGGTTTTACAACTCTAATGTTTGCTTCAAGGATTTCCTATTTCAATAAAAAGAGCTAATCTTACATTGTTTGGCAAGGAAGTAGTGTCAACAGGTCTTCCAAAGGAAGAAAGAGTTGATGCAGCAGCACAAGAAATTGAAGGATCTGACATGTTAGATCTAATGTGTTCTATATCAGTGGTTGAAATAACCAGGTGAGCCTCAACGTGATCATCAGGATACAACTCATAATTTATATCACAGTATGGGGAATATCCACCCTCTTCAGAGCATGGGTACACATTTGTCAGCTTATAAAAATCCTCACTGCGCTGTTGGAGCTCCTTCAGTATTCTGTCTTCTTGTTCAAATTTCTTTGCCACAGCTACCATTTCCGAAAAATCTTCCCTTAAGAATAGAGTAACACTACCCCCACAAGGGAAGATTGCCGACCCAATTTCTGCAAATTGAAGAATTGAAATCAAATAAACTATCATCAAAGTAACACAAGGTGAGAAAAAGTAGAAATGTTGAAATTGGTCTGTAGTACCATGGCGAAGGCACACAGGATGCAGAAAGCAGCTGCAGTTGACATAAGCAACGTAACAGTCACGCTTGCACATGCTGCACAGAATTGTACTATGGGAATGTACCGAAACACCTAAGCAGACCCTCGATTTGACTAGACACCAGCTAGCACGGTGATGGAATCGCATAAGTCGCACAAAAGAAACCTTAATGGAGCAGTCAGAAGCCAAGTAACTGGGTGAATCATCTCGATATTCATGGTCCATATGTCCCTGCAGAAGCATTGCTTCTTTGCAGAGAAGTTCCTCGTGAGGCAGTAGAGGCATCCGGTTAAGAAGTGCATAGCGTTGGCTTGCCAGTGCCCCCAATGGAAACCAGTCGACGATTGCAAAGTTGACCGCTTCACCACAATTAAAACCTGATGTTGGAATAAGACATTTGCTTACAAAAAAATCGCATGTTTATTACGACAATCATGGAAAGTAGGATGCAAAAAAGGTAAATAAGAGACTCATGGAAATGGGATGAGACCCTCAACTGCCGATGGTTTTTACTTCTCTTTTTTTTTTTTTTTCAGGTGGGAGGGAGGAAAGGGTGGTTTCATCCAATCAACCACTTCAGATCTACTGAATGGAGAATGCATCTTACCATGGCTGAAACCAGCGTGATATGCTCTAGGGAATGTAATTATGAACTCCCCGGGATTTTGCACAGCCTTGTAGACAGGGACATCATGCTGTAAAAGAATGCTTGGAGGAAACAGGGTCGTTTTCCCCAGAAGAACATCGAATGCTCCATCCTCCCCATCAGTTGAAAGAATATCTTTAGAATACACATGTTCCCTTACAACCTTTTCAAATAGCAAAGCTGCATTACCAGGGATGCCATACCAAGTTTTTGATGCTCCACAGTGATGATAATTAATACTGTAGGAAAAATAGGTAAAAAAGATGAAGATAATATAACTTCAAAGTGAATTCAGAAAGAAGACAATCATAAACCACGAATTTGCCATACCTATACAAATAATGATCTTCCACATGCCAAGCAAACATACTGAAGAGCATGCCAATGTAGAGCATGGGATCTGTCACTCCCTGCAATCAATCCGTTAAATGTCAAAGGGGCCAGAAAGAACTTCATAGCAGAGAAAGCCAAAAAAAAAAAAGGACAGGAAAATTAAATTCTCTTACTGGAATTGGTGTTTCCAACAGTCGCAACACAGATTTAGGCAGTCGAGAAAGTTTCTGAAACCACAAAACAAAAGGGGGAAATGGCATAATAAGCTAATAGGACATCAACAACAGTATAAAGCAAAAAGACAAGCTTGTTCATTCAGCGAATATAGAAAGAAGTGCCATTGTTCACTAGCAGTACCAGAAGAACAACGTAAATATGGTGATGGTGAACCTCCCAAAAACAAGAACAAAACACATTCTCTAAACCGCAATACAAAATCTACTATGAAAATAACTGCAATGGCAATAGAAAATGTCTAGCCTAGTTTCTTAATGAACGCAAACTCTAATAAGTATGTGATAACTGAAGCTCTAAGTTTCCTAATTGTAACAATAATTCATATCGAAAATACCTTGATAGTGATATACCTAAATTACAATAGATTTAAAATATTCCAATTTTTTTAAAAAAAACAAGAGCCTAAAATTATTAGACTCATCCCAAACGGAATTGATTTCCAATTAGGACCAAAAGAAGTTCTACCATGTTGGATTGGAGAGAAAGTGCCAGGAAAGAGAAGGCAAGGTACATCAAGTACTGAGAAAAAAAATTCTGGAATACAGCATTGAGATCCTCAATCATTAATCTAGTCAAAACATAACGGGTTGAAATGCACACTAAAGAAGCCTTTGTCAGGCCCTCGCCTTCTGAATTGTTTTCTAGAAAAACCTAAAGAATAGGGGAGTAAAAAAAAATGGAGCAAATTGAAAAGCAAACTTTAGTGAGAAAAAAGTAGATAGGATATTGGGATCAAAATGCCAAATCAACTGCAAGCAATAAAGTAAATATTGACTAATATAACACATATAGGCCAACATATATTGGTATCAGGGAGCCGCAATGCCGATATGTATTGGTATCAAGAAATCCTAATACCGATATTTCCCAATACCACGACAATATTGCGATATATTTTCATATCGACCGATATTCAAAATATAGGCCGATATAGCTCTATCAACTTACAATTTTTAGAAAGTTTTTCTGTCCAATATAACCAATACCAATATGTATCGTCTAATATGTTCAATACTGATATGAATACAACTAATACCGATACCAATATTTTCATCCATTACTACAACATATGCTACACTATTTGGTCATAATAGGCAGTTTTGCAGATATAAATTATCGTCAAATCTTTAATACAAAAGAACAAGTGCGGATGGGATGAGATCATTGCAATTGAAAAATGCCGATGTTCCACATGATCAAATAAAAATGTAGAAGTAGCATGACTATGAGGGAAACAATGATGGGATAGAATCTAAAGTGGGTTTTACCATGCAGCATAAACCAATTGAACTGTGGAGGAACACTGACTTGATGGAGGTAAAGAAAGCAGAGTGCTCTAGGGGTAATAGTCAACAGATGCCCTAATGAAATCTTCAAGAAGGATTTGAGTGTCCACCAGGTGCAGATGCTAATTGAAGAGAATGGGAGGAAAAGATTCATTCGGCAGTTATGCCAGATAGTTCAAACTTAGGCTAACAGAATCCAGGAATCCTAAACTAAGGATGAATAACTCGAATACCTTCTTGACTTCAACAACTAGTAATATTGATAGACAAAAGACCCAAAATTTGTGAGGAGCGCAAAAAAATATATATATAAATGAATTAACACCTTCAAATTCCACTTGCTTTTTCCAAGTTGATCACCAGGAGAAGATGAAAAGGCACTGCCATCAACATCGCATGCATACTCAACAGCTTCTAAATTTCCACAAGCTATTTCACGCCAAAATTCTTTTTCCATGTAGGACGCAGGAAGACACCCAGCACTAAAATATCTACGAGCAAATGCCTTGTTTGCCATTTTCTCAAAATCATGGAAAGTATAATTCCTGAAAAAACACAGGTGCATTCAGAAAACTAAAATGTAATATGAAATTATCCCCATCATGCACATACCAAAGTGAAAAAACTCACTTTCCACTCAAGAAGAATGTGACCTTGTCATCAGTATCCCACTCAGCAAGACGGAGAGGTTGCACTCTTGTAGTAAATTTAAAACCAACATTCTCTTTCATGAGAACTATCCCAGCAGGCACACAAGCATTTATAGGGGATACAATCTTGCAAATACCTGAAATTTGAGAGCATTGTTCAACTGAATCCCTACCGAGAGTGTAAAGCATTGATTAGTAGTAAAAATTCTTATTCACTGGGTATTTACCAAAGAAATTTTTCTGTCAGTATCGGCACACTAATAAAAATTGCTCATGGTTACTTAAAAGTAAGTGGGGTGCCAGTGATACTTCACCGTATTCAATTTGGTTTCAGTGCAGAAAGCAGACTATTGTTTTGGATTCTAAGCTAGTATCTTCATACCTGAATTGATCATAGCACATGAAATATTCTTTTATATTAGAATTCATCACATTAACCATTTTAGAAGGTGAGCCTTGGTGCAAACTATGACCTGGAGGCATAGGCCCAAACCAGGGAAACAGCCAGTATACAATCAAAAGGTAAGGATGCATACGTCTGGTGCATTGGGCTGCCCTTTTTTTGCACCACACATTAGTCATTTTCATTGCTGTTTCTACTGTGATCATAAACGTGCAAGAAACCATACCCCCATTATGATATTTCTGATGGAGACAATTATGATGAAGTGAGAAAAATCAAACATGTGTTTCATGAGTTCATTTTAGCAACTAGAATTTTTTTCTGCTATCCTGTCGTTTTGTAATATCTCTGCTAAAAAATGCCATTAGTACAATAACATAATCATCAAAACCAGACATTACCATAATTTGAAGCTTCTGGAGCAATCTTTTGTAGGTAGATTAAAGGATCATCAAACTCATCCTTGGTTGGATAGTACACAGGACATTCTGGAACTTTATCAATCCAATCTAAGTTGGTGTCAAACTTGTCCACTCTGCGCTTTGAAAAGAAGTCATTTCCATTTGAAGTGAAGTTAGATTGAGTGAATGAATCTGCATCACCACGCAATCTAAAACCGCATGATGCTGAAGTTTTCAAAGCATCTCCTCCACTTCTGGCCATTATGTTAGTGACACTTGCACTCCCCATGACAGCATCTGATTTCATTCGCTGAAGCCTCTTCTGCTTCAGAAACTCTAAACTATGTTTAGCCTCTTTAGACAAACAACCCCTTCCTTCCACCTGTTTAAAAAAGAGAAGTTAGCAATCACACATATTAATAGAACCAAAGAATGTCCACATTGAAAGATAGAGATTAAGAATTGCGGCTCAACAAGCTCTAGTTTCACAAAGTTTGTTCCTCAAACTTCAGCCATATCAATCAAGGGGGAAAGGAAGGGAAGGTCATGCTAGGAGGGAGGCTTAACTGCAACAAGATTAAACTACTGCAATAAATAACAAGCAACAATGTCATAATCGATCCATTATAAATTTCAAAAGAAGAAAAACAAGGATAAACAATGAGAAAATGGGGGAATGAAGGCTAGTGCTGGTTTCTTTCAAGACATGCAGCTCTTATCTTGGAAAATGGCAAATGTTAAAGCACAACTGTCAAAATGTGAAAAAAGGAGCTCATAAAGATTGCATGCCGTTAACCATGAAATAGTAGAACCCGGTCTATACAATGAACATCAAGCAAAAACAGCGGCACCTAGAATATTTCCAATGCACATAATGCCATCAATAATGGTGAGCCTTACAATAAGGTGAGGTCACTCTGTTGTAAGCTAGAGGTCATGGTTTCAAAGTTGGGAAATAGTCCCTCGGAAAAGTCGGGGTGTAAGACCAAAACATGTGACCCCTTCAATCCCTATGATGTTGGAGCCTCGTGCATTGATCCATCCTAAGATAACTACTAATTGCAGGAATTTAGATGCTTTTGATTCCGAAACAAACAAAAGATAATGCATTAGCTGCTTTGGAACACTCACCAACTATCCTATCATCTTTTAACGACTCAAGACAAATTCTAACCCCAAAAACAGCCAGAGATCGCATTAAACAACGTAGAACAACTCCATAAGGTATGTAACTAGTCAAATCCTTTGTTTCTTATCCAATGAATGCTATTTCCAACCCATGCAATGGCAAATTCGAGCACTTCCTCTTCCTACAGCATGAAATTCAGGACCTATATCAACATCGCAATTGAAATAAGAGACACCCTTTTCCAACTCAGCAAGTATTGCTGAAGAGAATTTTCCCAAACGTCTACCGTTCCCTTTTTTGTTGGAGCGTTGGTGCAAATGTGCGCCATTCATACATCTAGAGAAAAGGCCTTCACTAAAGCGTTCATTGATCCCAAACTCATCATCCTTGCACTACCCACTTTCCCTTGGTCTCATCGGAGTATAAGACAGATGAGCTGAAGACAAAAAAAAATTGAATATAATTCCCTGTTCATACTTTCGAAACATAACATGAAGCCTACAACTCTTGCCCATTAGGTAACCTCCCGCCAGTATTTCATAAAGCTCTGATATCCGAAGACATATCTTCTGAAGTCCACCATCCTTCATCCAAGAATCCTTTAAACTTGAAAGAAATCACCATGCTATCTATAAACAACTTCTTCACCATATTCCTACGAGTTATAAATCCTGAACAGTTTAAACAGACAATAACTCCGCCACAAAATCTATTCCCATGTCAAAAGCAGAATATTTTCATACATGTCATATGCCCCATTAAATCGGTAATTAAAAAATCAAATCGATAGACCTGAAAAAAGAAAAAAAGTAATAAAAAAAAGAAGTAAGACTAAACCGTCATTCTATGTCAATCCCCACATTTGAAATCCACAAGGCTACGAAGAAGTCATAGAAAGAATATCATCCGTAAAAGAGGCAACCAGACACAGACGATTATCGAATTAAATAATTCAGGAGGGACCAGAATTCAAATTATACTGAAATTTTGAGCACTGAAATATGGAAAAAGAATAAGTCTTTACATCTAAAAACGAAAGATAAGAAACAAATGACATCGACCACCACATACTTGCAACACTCATGAAATAAAAATGAACATACATGTATCAGGGAAAATGCTGGAGATCTGGACCACAAAGCCAGACGAAATGAAATGACTTCTCTGTTCAATTGAGAGAAAAGGAACAAAATTCGGATATGAACTGCTAAACACGGAATAAATGAAGAAAGAAAGAGAGAGAGCGCGCGCAATTAAAAACTACCTACCATCTCATTCCGCAGCTTATCTTTATACGCCTCCGTGTTCTTCCGCTCAACCAAATCAACAAAGGAAAGACAGAAGGGGAAGAGAAATTCGAACACCAGATCAAGATTTCCACATTCCCTGGAAACCAATCCTACTGCGCCAGCCACATTTTCCCCGTCCGCTTTAAATCCCTAACTAATCACGCGAACAGCTAAGATCCAGAGTTTCGCCTATAAGGCCGAAACAAATAACCGTAAAAGAATGGCACAAGGAACAGAGCAACTCAAAAGAGATCAACAAAGTAATGATGCTACGCTAGAGCGGCGGCGGCGGCGGCGGCGGCGGCAGATGAGACAGACGGAACAATTTGTTTTCCGGCGAGAGAATAGAGGTTTCCTGCCGAAGGAGAGAGTTTCTAGACGGAAAAAAGGAAGGCTTAGAAAACCGGAAAAGAAGAAAGAGAAAGTAATTTGTAGTTTCACAGTTTTATTTAATTTTTGCCTCCAATCGCTTAATTAATCACTCCCTTTTTCTATTTATTTTAATTTACTTTTAATTTCTTCGCTACAGTACAGATCCCACGACATCCCTATAAAATATAATTCATTTATTTATTCATTTTTAAAGTATTTTTAATTAATTTAAAAGGAAAAAAAATAAAATAAATGAAAATAGAAAGCGTGTGAGTGAGTTAAAAAAAAAAAAAAAAAAGTGGTTAATATTAGGTGGGTTCAGTCGAAACGGTTCGCGACCCGCGCTTCCTGTTCGTTCCGGCCACACTTTTCGAAATGACGAAATCACCCCAGCGGAGGGACTGATTTCGGAACCTATTTCCTCGACCCTCACGGGGAGGGTAATTAGGACAATTTACAGAGCGTCGTTCTTGTCCGGGTCGTAGGAGGAGGAAAGTTCAGAAGAAGGGGAAAATTGTTACGTGCGCAAGGCGCATACGAACAAAGCAAATTTGGGACGTACATCTGGTGATCGTTGTTTCTTTTAACGGCCGGATGGTGAAAGACGCACTCGATCTCGAATCTGAACAATTCGGCACGTTCGCATGAAGGAATGCTGACCAACACCTTATCATTTTCACCGGCCCCTTCCCTTCTCAGTAGTTTCGGTTCCCACGGTGTGGCGTTCTGAAGAAGAAGTCGTTGGTCTTAATTCTACCATCTTAGGAAAGCTAAAGACAGGTCCCAATTATATACATACACATATATTTTTTCTAAATAAATGGAAAACATATAAAGTTTTCTTTGTTTTTTTTTTATTTTACCACTATATAATATTTTTTATAAATACTATGACTTTAAAATTAAATATATATATATATTCTATTAATGTGAAGATAAAAATATCAAGATAAATGAGTGAGATATTACTAAATATATGTTGCGTTTTACGAATTTGGGTTGTCCTACTGTTTAAGGGGCCGCGAATCGGATCTTCACTTTGAATTGATCAGATGCTGATCCGATCTCCATATCCTCGAACTTGAACCCTACACAACATAATTGAAAACGATAAGTCAGATGACGGTAAAAATTACTTCCACCGTATATCCTTCAACGCTCAAATTAATAATCTTTTTAAAAGAATAGAAGATGCAATGAGGATGTGAAAATATACGCAGGTGTATGTTATGGTGGATTGAACGTTCGGGTACGCCCTGTAGATGGGCAGCTTAGAGATACACCCGATTGAGAGGCGATTTGAAAATATGGAATGCAGCCCTCTTGGATGAAGGGAGACATCCCTAGAAAAAAGATAAATCCCTTGGGACAGAAGGCTAGATTCCTTAGATGAAAAGTTGACATTTCCTCCATTTTCTATCTATGTTCTTGGGCCTTCTTTCTATATTCAAATATTCGACTGGGGCCACAGTGTGCGGGTGTTTAGGGGCGTGTATACAACCAGTGTGTGTGTCTGTATGTCTGTGTGTGTGTATATATATATGTATATATAGGGTATGGGTGTATATGTATGTGTGTGTGTGTATAAAAATTATATATATATAATTATATATGTATATGTAGGGCGTGTATATAATTAAATATGTATATATAGGATATGGCAATGTATATATATAAATATATATACATGTATAGGTTAAATAAAATATTACGACATTCAGTCAAATATTTGAACTTTCTTTGGATCTTCCCTCACTCTTGTAATAAATAATTCTTCGTGTTAGATTTGATCATATACGTATATTTTATTGATATTCTATGAATAATAAATGAGAGTGTACGAATACTCTACAGTATTTGAACGAATGAAAATTTGTGAGATCTTAGAGTAGTCTATACATATTCGATACCTATTTCATTTTTGAAGGTGAATGTTGTTAAGATTGAGGAAAGACGCTTATAGCTTAGTACCATTGTAAGGAATGATATTAATGATATCATTGGCGATGGGTATTATAGATGATATGAGCATGTTACGAATACAATCTCTTAGAGGGCTTTAGGGGTGGTGGTGATACCATGGATACTGGATAATTTCGTAATACTTACCCAATCGTTAGGGGCGTAAATATGCAGCATTTGGTTTACTATAGTGGAATAAGATTTATAAAAATTATTATTATTTCGTATAGTTATAACCTCATATTGGGTTAAAAATTAGATTTAATGGAATCCATGTTACATTCTTTATATCCAGTCATTTATATGGCTTTCGAATTGTGGACACGACATGTTATTGAGTCTCGAATAGGGTTGGTATATCATATGCTATTATTAATTTTAAATATTTATTATTATTATTATTATTATCTGAGATGCTTACTTGTATTTATCTATTATTGACTATATTTATTTATTAGATATTCTGCTCATTTTTATTGATAACATTATAGAAGATATCATATATTTGTCGCGTAGATTCCGGACAGAAGTGATCTTGAAGATTAAGACTTCCATGATAAAGATTCAAGGTTTCTTTTTGTTGGTTCATTGGCTTTTAGCCATTTATTGGGTTTTTATTTATAAATATTTGACATTATGAATATCGATATTGTTTATATTTTAAATAATGCAATTATAGATATTTATTTAGTTATGTAATTATAATGATCATTTGTAGGGTCTTAAATGTTAGTGATGCAATGGTTTTAAGTTGATTGATGTAATAATTTATGACGTAAAATTGATGATTTTGGATGATTCGATAATTTTAATTCAACGGTCCAGATCAGATTTGGAGACTCGGGCTTGGGTTGTTATAGAGTATATATTATATATGATCAAATAAAATATTCATAATAAAATTGCCATAGCTCACTCCACTTAATGAAATATAAGATTTTATTAATAAATATATTTTTTTTTTCTGAATCTATTTTAGCATTAATTTTATGTTTCATGACATTTCATGTAGAATTAAAAAAATTTAAATTATATCATGGAATACCAAACTAGTTAAATGTTTTTTATTTTTTTTGTTAAAAACATTGAGCCAATATTTTTATTCGAATAAAATACGTGCATGATAAAAATATAAAATTAGAATAAATTGAATTTCGGAAAATTAGAATATTAGTTAAAAAAGGGAAATAAATGGGATAGAGTTTAAAAAGCTGGTAATATTCTTTTATTTTTCCTTTGGGCCCACAACAACGTAAGGGCGGCCCGGAACTCCCATATTCCGTTTGGCAAGCGAACTACCGTGGGGACACGTGAGGAGAGAGGTAGAGAGAGAAAGGTTTGAAAACGTGACACGTGGAGAAAAGTAGTCAGAGCGGCCGAACGATTGGGGAGGGAGGATGGAGATTTGGTAGGCTTTTGCGGTATGCGTAAAAGAATTACGAAAAAAAAATGAAAAAGAAACTGACAGTACCTAAAATAGCCAGCGGCAAAAGAAGTATAATTCATTTTTTTAAATGAAGACATTTATTTTATTAATTTTAAATAATTAATTAAATTATTTTGATGGGTAAGCCGATAGTAGACATGCCCAATAAGAAAAATGACCCAAAGTCCAGAAAAGTCCAGACGCGTGTTAGACGGTCAACTAGAGCACCAACCAGGCGGCCAACGCGCTCCCTCAAGACGGTCAATATTCCTGTTGACCGGAAGAATTGTAACAGCAGGCCGAAAAAAGATAAAAAATCTAATATGGGCCAGGCACAATTTGGCGGATATTTTTGTACACGATAAGTAACAATCATTTTTCCTAATTTCACGCATTCTTTAGAGCCAATCTCCTCTAAATAAGGTATCAACAGATTCAACGCCCTTCCCATGAGGAAGACGCCAAATTCTCTATTCCTGCCAACGATGGAGTTTAACGATAACAAAAGCACAAAAGTAAGATAAATAATCTGAAAACCCGTTATCCGCTCAAAATGAAAACGTTCCCATCAGATCGCACCAGTCAAACTTTCATGCTCAAGGAAGGCCGCCCAACACGAGGCAGGAATCATGCCTTATTGGCCAAGGAAGGTCGCCCTCCCCACCGTCTATATAACCCCACAAAATCTTCACTCTGGAGGGACACAATCACAGATGCAAAAAAGACAACACAGTGCTACTGCAGAAAATCCTTTGAGCAAGCTGACGCTCGTACCCAAGCGAGCAATAGTTTACTTCGCTAATCCCACTCCAAGCCTTCATATTCCAGAGATTTTGCCCACTCCCCGAGATCTGTCATTCAAAACCTCCACGCTTCCTGGAAGTAGCTTCTCACTCGTTCCCTGCGAACATCGAGTCGGAAAGCCACATTCTCGACGAGTCACGGAAACGTTCTAACATCTAAAGGCCAACACTCCCACCAATATCAATTATGCTTCCTATCTCGATTTACGTTTCAGTTTACCTTCTTAAAATTCAAAAAACTTGTTGCTAACTTAAGTGTCAAAATATTTTCGATGGGATAACATACCGCCGACACCTGACCTCTTGTTTATTATAGTGGTGTGCATGGTTTAGACTCAGTGAATGGAGGCTGATGGGTACACCAATAATGGGCCGGCCCAAACAGAAGTCAACGGAGGCCCATG
>JAOVVI020002438.1:0-21120 GCA_028571085.2 Nepenthes alata | reverse complement strand
GTGGATCTCCGTTTTCAGAAACACGCCAGAAAGAAACCGAACCCTCGCCCGGCCGGAAAAATAAGAAACGCCCCAAACGAGACTCTTGAGGGGGGTTAACTTCTCCGCCCGCGGACCCCAAAAAAACCGCAATAAACGGCTTTGGGGATTTTTTGGCGCGCTGCCGTAAGAACCAATTCGTTGGGAAATGAGCCATTTTTCAAACGCACATTCTTTGGCCCAACGGGCAAAAACCCATATTCAAAGCGGCGCGCGCCGAAAAACCCTTCAAATGAAAAATACAAATTTAAGAATTCTAAATTAGTGTAACTAATTTGTTATAGGCTGGTGTTCAATAATGAAGCAATTATTAGTTAGTGTGAGTCTGTGATTTTTACTGAAACCAAATTCTCTTGACTCACAGCGACCCAGAATCTAATTTTATACACAAGCCTAAAAATTTTTAAGTGGTTAGTTAAAAATACTATATGTAAGCTAAATCAAGTAACAAATAATGAGAAAAACTGATCAAAAATAACAATTTTATCATTTTTCCTTCTCTAGCAATTTTGCAAGTAATCTCAAATTCACCACAAAATATTAAATTTTAAATGTGAGAAATGTTTAAAATTATAGGATTAAGGTGTAGGTTTGAGTTATTATTGTTTAATTTGAAGAAAGAAAAAAATTGAAATAATTTTGAAGAGGAAGAACTCCCCTTGCTGTTTGTCCTTTCTTTTTGTAAGCTTTGGTCTTCTTTGTAGATTGAGTGGCAAAATAGCTGAGTGAAGTAGTGAACACTTTTAAATAATTGAAGTATTTTTATAAAAAAATTCGGCCGAATATATTGATTGATATGTAGTTGACATGGCAACATATTATGGTATCATCCCGGAATCTGGATTTTTCGGTATTGGTGCTGCCCGATACCTAGTGATGCATCCCCGGATTTGAATTACTGCACAGATTAGGGGGCCGCTTGATCTCTTCCTGCGGATCGAATTGAAACGGGTCTGGTCTATATTCCTGACAACTTGGATCCTGTACACCACAACAAACAAACAATAGGTCAAAGAATGGTAAGACTCACTTTCCAGTATATCTTCTGACATTTAAGTCAGTAATTTTTTCCGGTAGGGTAGAAAGATAGGAGGATGTAAGAAATGCGTGGATTCATGTTAGAAAGGGGAGAATAAGTGTGGATTGGAGGGTTAAGCTCTGAGAGGTGCGCTCAACGAGGAGTGGCTTGTGAGCGAGATTGTATACTCACGGGTTGAGTGGCTTGAGAGAAAACAGTTTGATACTTCAAGGATGTTTGAGGGCAGGAATTTTTCATCTCCCTTTCCCGCAAGGGAGAAGAGGGATTTATAGAGTTGGAGCCGGTGTACGCCTTGTGCTTCACGATTGACATCCGTTGATTGAGTTGTCTCCTTGACTATGCCTTGGGGTACGTATGGCGATCATAGTTTTTCTTGGAAACGTTGGGGGATTGTGCTTGCTTTCCCGAAGTGATACGTTGCGCAAGTAGATATTTTGTGGATATTTATTAGGCTGTCAGGACAGTTGTCGTGGCCACATATGGTGGGCTCTCCTCGCTCGGGCATGCTGTACTGTCAGGGTTATCGATGGCTATGCGGGAGGGGCAATCATGGGCACCGCACTGCACGTGTCCCTAATCGCCCACTCCTCGCTGGACAGTTTCGAGTTGACCCACTTGGACTACCCGCACCGCTGCCTGGGCCTTTATCTTGACAGATCGCTCATTGAGTCGCCACTATTTGGATTTTTTTCATGTGGAAGCCGTGCTCTAGACCGGCCCAGAGTTTGTTGGACTCATCACCTAGGCATATCAGTCAATGCACAACATATCGGCTGATTTTTTCAACCATGATAGTGTGTTACGACTCGACACATAACCATAAAATAATCATCCAATCAATGATTTAATGACACTACATATAACCTTATATCTCACTATGCATGATTTGTCTATTTACATACGCCATCTGCATAACGCAAAACCTGCAAGACAAAAAAATATAGACATCTCCGCTATGCAAACCGAAAGATTAATTATGCATCACTTCAAAAAGATAACAAAATTAGGACAACTATTACCCATGAAAATAGTAGACAACCAACATGCAAAAGTGAGCCAAATGTTCAATAAGTATATGTAAATGTGAATAATGATTACTAACAACATGACATAGGATTATAATGAACATGGATGTTTAAACCGAAGCATATTTTCCGAGACCATAATGAATGACCATCCAACTCAATATAAACCACACTAATCTCGTACCTCATTGGCAAAGGCATAGCTTACAGGTTCCCAACCATCATTACACCCTGTGACAAAGGTGTAATACATATATAAATGGACATATAACGTACGCTAGACATGTTATAGCATAGGTTCCACAAGTTCAAAGACTCAATATCATATTTGAAGATATGATACTAAAATATGGTTTAGATAGTACAAACAATATCCCGATACATGGAATGAAAGCTTCACCATAACAATATCTCGAGCAACATATGATCATTTGGAACAAGTTAAATCAAGCTAACACGAATTAAAAGCAAAGAAAACATCCTTGTTGAGAATTGAATGATAAATTTGAAGGTGGTGTAGAAATTAGAAACACACTTGTTTTTGAAAACTCCATAGAACCCATAAGAAACATGAGTTATTGATTCAAATAAGATGTATTAACAAAGCAGGGAAGGTGAAATTAATGGAAAACTGCTTGCTATTTTCTACTTGTAATCAATCAATCTTGGATGACTTTCCATTCTTTAGCTTCTTGTTCCCCTAACTTTCTTCTCTATTTCTCTTCTTATGTCCTTGGTTTGGAGACCTTTTAAGCTTTCAAATTTCTGATTTGACTGACAAAAGAAGCACATCATTTGCCTAACAAACAAATCCTATCAAGTTTTTGCATCCTTTGATGTGTCAAGCAAAGAATGATCAGTTATCAACATTTGTGTCCTACAAGCACACAATGTAACATTTCTCTTGGCCTCATCACATGTCATACACAAGTTAATAACATAAGAAAATTGAAATTCATCCCTAAGGAAGCCTGCCAAACTTGGCATAGAAAACCCACTTAAATTTCCTAAGCCTTCCTACTAATGTACCTTTTTGGCGAATTCTTAATTTTATTAAGTATTTAGATTATGTTTTAGGTACGTAACTCCAATCATACCTCCTATACATCTCTAAGATATGTCAATGCATTATAGATCCCTAAATCAAGAAATTACAACCCTAATCCAAACATTAGTGATGTTAACTAATCATTAGGTGAAATGCTAGGTGATCACCAAAAAAAAAAAAAATCCAACAAAAATGTAATCAAACTTTAATAGCATATATATCCATGCCTTGGATAGGTACATTACCAAAATTAAGTCAAGCATATATCAAATTCTAGATACAAATGCAATCCAATTCTAATCATGCACTAAATGTACCGTAAAATTTATATGCCCAAACCTTCTTTTCAGGTATTACACTGTGCATATTATAGTTCATTGTTTTGGTGGCTTAGTTGTTTTGACCATTAAAATCTTCTCTCATGCAGGTTTATGTCCACGTGTGACATTCTTTTAAAATTTGGTTTAACATGAAAAATGTTAATTTGGTCATACATTGACCATTTATTACTTTTGGTTTTTGTGCTATTGTGTGATTTCTTGGCCAACAAAGAACATTTTTCAAATATTTATAAAAAAATATATTTTTTTGAATGCTTTTTATAATAAAATTATGAACTTATAGATTAGCGTTCAAGTATGATCAAATGGTCGCACACCTTTTAGATTTTCTTTATAGTTATATTTTGTTGTGTGAAAGGGTGAGCCTTACCGCAACGGTAAGGTTACTCCATTGTTACCTAAGATCATAGGTTTAAACTATGAAAGTAGCTTCTTTTCGATATATGGATAAGGCTATGTACAGATAACTTGCCATTGTAATGCAGGAAGCCTCACTCCTTGGGCCCCTATACATGTATACTTAAAAAATTAGAAACACTTTGAAAACAATATGCATTAAATGTCCCCTCCAAATATTCTCTCCTAGTTCTACCTGTGCTCATGAGTTTGTTCATCCCTGCTTTTTAGCTCTGTGTAGCTTCATATCTTATGCTGTAGTGAAATATGTGGCTTCTCTTTGACAAAAAGAATGAACACTTTCCTCTCCATTTAGTGACCCGAGATGAATCCTGAATTTTTTACCATTATCCAGACTGTCTTGCAACATGAGAGCTTATTGACTGAAATATTGCCGCCTTATGTGTTGGTCGATGGGATTGTGGCTGCTTAGTCCTATGATCAATAACTTGTACAATGTTGATTTTTGGACTCTCTTTCTATTGAGGTCCATGATGAATCACTGGTTAGTGTAATTGTTAGGTTGCCCCATCATGGAGTCCCAAGTTCTATTCATGAAAATGGCCTCGAATTTTATGAAGGTTGTATAAATTCAACGGTTGTTCTATCCTTGTTTTATTAGCTTGCTGGATAGACTAGAATTAGGCCTGTGATTCTATTTTGAAGTGACAGATCTGGTTTTTCTGCTTTCAAAAAACCAAATTGCTGAACAATAAAGAAAATAAATGGTAAAAAGGTTAGGAAGTTTGTTTGAGCTTTGTGGTCTACAATGCTTTATGTTTGTTATATATTTCCGGTTTTCTCAGTGCCCTTCCCTCTTACCTTCTTTTTAGCATGCTTGTATTGTTCTAGGTCGATGGTGAAAATAAATCAAAACTGAGTTGGGCAATAGTGATTGGAAATGATCCTGAAGATGAGAGTGAGCTAGGGCATCATGCAATTGGAATGGCATTTAGCTATACATCAATTATTTTTGGTTTTTTTGGGTGAAGTTTGTAGTTCTTTTGTGATCTGTATTTGATAATGTAGTGGGTGTTCTCATAAATTCATTTGAGGTCACGTTGTTTATTATTCTCTAATCTGGTTTGCAAAGTGGACTTAATCATGAGAGGCCTTTGCAGGTTGAAAGCTGAACAAGAGAAACTAGAAAGAGTAGGCCCTATAGCATACTACTCAGAATGGGTTAGTGCATGGAAGAGAGACACTTCACGGGAAGCAGTACAGAAACATTATGAAGAGACTGGTGAAGATGAGAATACCCAGCTCATTGAAATGTTTTCTCATCAAACAGACCGAGAATATCGCATAATGATGGGAACTGATTTGCGTATTCGTAGGGATCCTTTAGCAATGAGAATGCGTGAGGATCAGATAAAACAAAGTATCTTCTTCGAAATTACTTACTTTTCTACTTCTAATGAATTTCACTTATCTTCTGATTGTTCATCGTGCCAATTGATCCTTATTATGTTACTGAATAGTGTATGTTATGGCATGCCACCAAGTTGTGCTATTGGATTAGGATTTCACATCTTTCTATCTTAAGTCACTATTGACCGTAGTGACTAGGTTTGCAATCCAGTACCTCTGGTGCTATATGCAATACAAAGTCATTTTTACAAGAAAATATCATTGAGAACCATATTCAATATGCAGTATGCAGGGGGTTTAAGGAATCTGTTAACTGTGTTTTACTATAACCATACGTTGGTGAACTTATTTGGTGGCTCAAAATCTTTGATATGACTTTAAGAATGGTGCTCTGATCAGTGGTTTCTAGTCACATTAACCTCATTGCAACAGTACTGCACTTGTTTAATCTGTTAGTCGTGCTTTCCTTTCCATTAGTGTAACAACGTGCTTCTGAAGTTTATCAATCTATTTTTTCTTATCCAAACTGGCTTTCCGTTTGATCTTATTCTATCCATAAACTTTTATCTGAAATTTTAAGCTTAGTATTCTGGTCAAAACTAGAGAATTCCCAGATAGATAATATAGTTTATTCCTGGCCCAGAGATCAGAGATTCCTGTTTTTCACTGTGGGAGTTAGATATTTGTAGGAGTCCTTACATCCAGTTGTCCTTCTGGGAATCAAGACCATCTCTACTCTGACATCTGAGACAATAAGACTGAAATTGCATCTGTGGATAGTTGTGCATCCATGGTTCCATGAATCCATGCTGTTGGCTGGTTTGTTGTTATGTTTGCGATATATATTTTTTGAGTTTAAGTTAATCATTGATTTTGATATTTTCCCCGGCATACTTAGAAGGCTTTTATTCTTAATATGAATTATGTCCTTACTTGAAATTACGCAATGTTAACATTGTAGTCTTAATTTGCATAATCTATGGATTTCATTAGTATGAGCCAAATGGTTTTGGGCTATGGCATCATGTGCTACTAGATTAAAATTTGCCTCAATGCTGTAGTGAATTTGGAAGTTTCTCTTCATGGTGGGCCAACTCCATGGAGAAGTCTTGGAGGCTTACATAAGACTCATTGGTGAGATATTATTAGAAGATATCATGCTTTAGTAGAAATTGTGATATCTAGAAAGAAAAGGTTGGAGAGTTAGTGGAGCATTTACAAGTCTTGCATGGCTAGGTGTCACCTGGGAACATGCATGGAAGCAAAGTGTCCTTGGTATATGTTTCCAATGCTCCATATGCCTTGTTAGGCGGCAAGTGAAGAAGACCTTTGAAAGTAGTATAAATAGGCCTCATTTGGAGTCTTAAACTCCACAATCATCCAGATTGAGTGGAGGAAATATGGAGAGGAAATTTGAGTGAGTTTTTGCAAAAAGAGGATGCCGTCTTGAAGAAATCCTATAAGTAATTCATGTTGCTCCTTGTTTTTTTTTTTTCCAAATTTTTTTAAGTTTATAATGAAGTAATGAAGAAGTTATGATGGCAATTTTAAAGATGATTTACTATATTGAAGCCAAGAAATCATGCATGAGTCATGAGAAATTCCTTGAATATATATACTTTATTAATTTTGGAATTATTTCAAGTTGGTTATGCTTGAAATCGGGATGGTTAAATGTGATGATTATGGTGGAATTAAGAAACCCATGAAGTTGTTGCATAATAAATTGAGATATTAAGGGAAAAATGTTTGAAAGAAGCGTGCTTTATTTTGTTATGGAGCATGATGGGTTTGAAAATTTTTTCAATGTTGTGGTTGAAGAAGGTATAACATGGAAGTTTGATAAAATCTTTATGAAAAATTGTTGCGTTTTGAATATAAGTGCTTTATGAAGATTTCAAGTGGTTTTGAAATTCATTTAAACTTTTAAGTCATAAGGGCCAAATTTCATGTATGCAATTCAAGCTTAATATTATGATATATTATTGTTATAATGATGGTTAGTGTTAATTATATTAAAGTCAAATTGTGGAAGCAAATTTAGTAATTAAGTCAATGTTTTGAATCTTAGGGGAAAACACTTGATAATACTAAGTTTGTTGGGAATATTATGTCTAAGATAATCACCATGAATTTCATAATTTAAAAATTGTAGAGAAAATGGTGATATAACTAATGGTCTATTAAGAAGAAAGCCTACTTATGGGTAGAATGATGATTAGATTGATTGTGTTGATAATTTAGTAATAAGGCAAAAACTAAGGATTAATTATGAGCGCTAGATGGGTAATTTTTGTAAGCTTAAAGCAAATCTCATTAATTTGGTCTAATTGTTGGAATTTATTACTTTGATGGTTGTTGGATTAAATTGAAGAAGAATTTATGTTTGGGGCCATGAAAGAAGAAGAATTAACCTTGGCCTAAATCAAGCTCTATACATTAGATTGAGGCATATATTAGGTCTAAAAGTGGAGTTTATAATTGTTTCATATGGAAGTGTTGGATATTTTGAATTAGTGGAAAATATCATCTATCTTTTTGAAAAATTGTCATTCCTTTGAATATTTCTTTGCTTTGGCTTCCTTTGATATTTTTATCATCATGTTGTACATCATGGATAAGTTAAGGATAGTTTGTGTAGACCCTAAGTAATCTAAGAATATGAAACTAGGGGGTCCTTAATGTAGAATATATTGGACAGGCTTAATTCATTCTGATAAATGGTTGATTTGTTGATATGTTGGTATTTTGTCATTACTTTTATTCATAGAATGAACAATCGTATTAGAATTGATGGCTAATGTTGAATTGAGCTGAAATATGCCCAACTGTTTGTAAATATAGAATAAAATATCAACCGTTATCTGATATATCAGCCGATAATAGATTCCATAGCAAAATCATATTATGTTGACGTATCAGTGATATATCATGATATAATAATCAATATTCAAAATATTGACTAATATACGTGGTACTTGACCGATATATTGATTACTATTTTCTTGTTATCTTACAATTTTAAGAAATTATTTTGTTTTTGGAATATTTGATACTAATATGTATTGTCCTACTCCAATACATTTAATACCGATGTGGTCGCTATTGATACCAATACCGATATTTTCATCAATTTGCATATATGTGATGGCAAATGCTGTATGATTAGTCCTGCCAATAGTAGAAATATGAAGGCCTATGATGCTGGAGCATGGTGTGAGATCCTATTGTGTTGTATCATATTTGACTCTCATGTTCTTCTATATCATGTTGTTATTTTCACTTTTGGATAATAATTTTACTTGGTGGGCGTTCAATTCACTATTTTTGTTCCTTCTTCCCTAAGTAGCTGGAGTAATGTTTTTTCTGAAGTCTTCTGGATGATGGAAGACCTCATTGATATAGATAGCATGTATTTTGTACTTATTCACTCGTTCGATTTTCCCTTTTGTTGGATTTTGTTCAATGATTTGAGAGATCATGGAACATTAAAATGTTGAAAGAAATACAAGTTCAGGAGTATCTTGTTGGTATTTTATCTTATATCAAAATCTATGACAATGTGTTGAGTAGATTAGAAGTATGATTTGCAGCAGTGTAATCTATGGCTAAGGCAGTACTGCAGGTCGTGACAATTTTCCTTTTAAATTTCCTAATGGATTGATTGGCTACTTGTTAGATGTGTCATCTCATCTGCACTTCACATCTCTCTATTTATGGCCTTATAAATAAAGGCAAAAGTTTCTTCAGGTTTATACTCTTTTCTTGTAAAATAGAACAATTTTCTTTCGAATGAGGGGTAGAAAACATCTTTTATTTTGATTGTTATTGGGCTTGTGGTGGCAAAGCAAGGTGTAGTTCTGTTGGGCGTGCTTGCCACATCTTCTGTTACGGGTATTGTTAGCTGTCTATTTTATTTCTTATAGATGAGTTTTTATTGCCTTTTGTAGTATGGGGTGGAGACCCAGTTTATCCGACTATTAACTACATTCAAGATCCAAAGCAAGTGATTGACTTCAGGGGGCCAGATTTTCATGAGCCTACCCCAAATATGCTAGCACATTTAATGGAGGTGAGTTACTGTTAGATTCTAAATCAATCATCTTTAGTTAATTTGTAAAGATTATGCAGAGACATCTTGTTAAGATGCCAATGTGAGAAAAACAAGGATGCCTTAGTTTAGAGGGATAAAGTAGGCAGCACATGTAGATGAGGTTAGAATTGATTCTTATTGTTATTATGCTAATTCTTAATCCAAGTCATTTCCCTGGCAAAGCAACTTTTGTCCTTTTCTTTCGGGGAGGGAGGGAATTAAGAATTCTTGATAGAATAGGTTGTGTTGCCTCAATGCAGTCTTTTTTGCCAATCAATTTTGGTTGCCCTGGGAATGTAGTTATGAAAATAAAGTTTACTGTTTTTTCGAATGTTACAGCAATACATTATCCTAACCAAGCAGGGAAATCAAGGGTAGCTTAGTGGTGGACTATTCAATTGCCCAGGGTGATGATTTCGGTTCAATTCCCATCAACTAATCTCAAATATCCCAGAAAAAACAGAAACCCAATTGTATCTAGATTTCAGTTGGTCATCTCTTTTTACATTATTCACATCTGGCACTCTAAATACTTAAATCTGCGCTATAATCTTAAAAGCTAATCTACGATAAGGATGTACCTTTAACAATGTTGGAGATTCTATCTGAGACTAAGATAGTGAGTCAACTATTTGACTCTTCTTTAATCATTTAGCAAAATTTAGGACATCATCATCTAATAGTTGAGAGGTTATCAAATCCTTCTTTACTACCTTAATCCATAAGCCTTTCAAGTTTTGCTTCCTCCCTCTCCTTCTGCTTGTAACTTTAATTATATCAAATTTGTCACGTTCCAGATTTTGAAACTGAATTTATTTTATATTAATCAAATTATTAACTTAAATCAGTTTAAACTAATAGTCTCAAAAATCTACCGACAAAATAAAATTCCAAATAGATATTGGACATAAACCTTCAAATTGAATATCGACAATCAATTTGAATTAAAGTATTAATACAATCACAAGATCCAAAGGCCACACCCACAAGTAGCTTTAAATTTGACAATATAGACCTCGAACTGTTCGTAAGAAAAAGCATACACATAGAATCAGAGTACTCAAAAATTACAACTCAACTGAACTACTAAAAAAAAACTAAAATTAACTCTGACACCAACATAATACATCACCAATTCCTGGATTACAACAAGAAAATCCAAATAATCAAAACTAACAATATAAACCATTGTTCTTGCTGAATAATAATATGTAAATTAATCTAAAATTCTTAATCTAGCTCTTCGAAACATCAAAACTTCTGATCCAAACTCCTGCAAATTCGGGCCCATTAATTTGAAGGGGTTAGCAAAACGAAAGTAAAAGTGAGCTAATTACTTAGCAGGTATGAAATTTTCGTAAGTAAATATTTATATCATAAGCATGTTGGAATATAACACGATCATATATCCATAAAACCAATAATGTTCTTTCATAAACTTATTATGCAACTTCCCCTAATGGTTATTTGAATAAGCTGTACAATCTCATAATCATGCTCAAATATGTAATTGTAATGTCCAACATATCAAATTATACAAATATATAAAATATGCTCAAATCATGCCTAAAATATATGGACAAAGGATCAGTGATATCCTAACCAACAAATGAACAAATAATTAAAGCTTGGGTTACATATGCTTCTACATAATCAAAGGCCATACGTTATTATTTAAAACCTATTGGTAGGGCATCATACATATAATTCTGTAGATATGGCTGAACTTTGCTTTTATTCCACAAATGATGGTTCAAACTTCGATTTTCACATAATATATTAGTGCATGCCATAATATATCTCCGTCGATTTTCTTCCATTATTCATGAATAATCAAATGGAAAACTCTACGCAAATATGAATATATTCTTTGCATTTTTCATACCGGATGAAATATCTTTATCTTTGAACTTATGTGGAGTTCTCTTCTTTATTTCTTCAAATACATAGCATGCAATACATCATAAGTCTTGTAGGTACTTTAATATGTAATTTTAAAATATGCAAAAGCTATATTATGTAATTTACAAACATGTAGAAATTGTTCATTACAGAAATTGTAGGAAATCTGTGTAGTAAATGTAATTTCATCACTTAATTTTAATTATAAACCATGCAGGAGCAATTAAGTGTAAATTCAAGGCATTCAAAATATATACTTAAGGATTTAAGACATACAAGATCATATATCTGAAAATGAAGAACATGTAAGGGCATTTACAAGGATGATTATTTAAACTAACAAAGTCTACTACAATTGATTATTTAAACCATCAATTTCACCTTCTTTTTGCTGTTCCAACAATATTACAAGGATGAGGTGATGTTTTTATTTTTCCTTTTCACTTCCTATTATATTTGTTCTACATCTCTTTGACCAGCTTGGAAAAATCATACCAAGGGAGGAGCTTGAAAAGATTTTGGCCAAACAGAAGACAGAAGAGCTTGAGGTAATGGAGGGTATATGTAATCACTGATTTGCTAGTTCTTTTTCACCTAGATGAAGAGTTGATGTGATTTTATGGTATCCATGCTGCTGCTTTTTGACAATGGATTATATGTCTTGTTCACTTTATTTTGCTTGATACGGTTTAAGGTATATTGAGTTCAATTTCAGCCAATACTAGCTTGGTATAGAGAAAAACTGTTTTCCAGATTCCATTAGGTCTCATATTTTGGGTGTTTCCATTATCCAGACTGTCTATTTGGTGCTTTTTAGATGGAGTGAAGACTTGTTCTGCTGGCCTGCTGGATAAAATTACTGAAATCCCTACACCTTCTTAATGCACTGAAAGAAGCACTTGCACATTGTGAAGGAAATCCATTTATGAACTTTGGGCATTAATGTTGTTGGTGTCAAGCAACGGGATTGGCTAAAACAAGCAGGAAAAAATGGTCAGCATTGTAATGTAATCATATCACATCAAAAAGCCATATAACTTGGATTTGATATATATGACCGATATTAGCATGCATTCATGCATTGAACATATTTCTAAAATTGCCTCGAATGATTTGAAGTGTCTGAATGTCATACCCATCTCTGAATACCATGTGAACAGATTATTGTTTGGTTGGGTTTGTGTTTGGCCACTGGGATATGATGGGTTGTTTGGCCCGCTCGTGCCCCCTGGGTGAGTCTCTTCCCCCCTTTACCCCTAACATGTTGACTGCTGGCTCGTCGTCGAGCACTTTTCAGATAAAAAGGAACTGTATAGAATCACACTGAATGTGTTTGTTTCCAAATTTTTTGTGTTCAAACCTTCTGTCCTTGCTGATTCTGAATATTTTTCTGATTTATAGAGTTGGCTTGGAATTTAAAAAAAAAAATTGTCCAATTTTAAGTAGGGAGGGCATTTTAACACACTAATCAAAATACTTATCCAGCAAATCAATAAATGAGTAACTGTGGTTAATGCCAGCCCCAGTGGGTACCTTATGGTGAAGGAAAGAATTGCAATAACTATGTTCAAGACTGACGTCTTAGTATCTTTTTGCCTAGATGTACTTGATCTTATATTCTGAACCACTCGTTAATTAACTAGTATTTGATGGGAGCAGTAGCTCTCTATGCATTAATATCACGTTGATTTCTGATTTTTTCATTTTGACTGGACCATAATTCTAGAATTGCTTAGGTTTTGACTTACCAGGAGTATTTTATTTACCAAAAAAATAATCCCTCTTTCTTTTGGTCTGTGTTATACCCTATTCATCAGCAGATAACAGACATGGATGAAGCTATGGCACGGGCTGTTGACATTGGTGAAAATGATGTGAGTTCATCCCGTAATGTAATGTTAATCATTCTGTGTTTGTTTCTTTTTTTTTAACAAGCTTATTTTTGGACTTATAGATGAGAGATGCAATCATGCAAAAATAAAATATTACTTGGACACCCCTGTCTACATGGCACATGCAAACCCGGCCACCCAACACAGCCAAGTATACACGCACATACACATTTGTATGCATGTACATCCATACATACATTCATCTGCATATATAGGTTGTTTATCTTCACAGGTTGCATGAGTTTTATAACTTTTTTACCCTCCCATAATTTCCAAAGAAAAAAATTTAGCATGCCCATTGTGGTATTAATCCTACTAGCAATACTATGACATGTTCATAGTACATGTCAGATTTGGGATTCTAATGAGCCCCTGGATGACCAGCCCTGGAGGAATGCACAGATCGCCTCCAGATGAGAGGCTTAAATTTAGTGGGGCAAGAAGCATTTAGAGTAAAAAATGCCCAAGTAATTATCTTTCAATTAGGGTAGTTCAGTAAGTAGGCATTATTAGGGTTTAAAGGGCTTTATAAGCCAATTTTGTAAGAAGGGAGGATATCTTTTGGAGTGAGAATTTTGTATAAGAACACTTTAGTGAATCTAAAAGCTTGAAACTCGCATGAGCAATATAATCAGCATTCCTATTTTTTGCTATGGGATTGCTTGGGCCATTTAGGAGTTGGCCCTGTGATCCATTTTCAAATGCTTGGTTAGTATTTTTCTCTGTTGACATCTTCATATTATCCGTAGTTTGTGATTTGTTTTTCCATTGTACTTGTATTGTTGTGAGGGAAATGAAGGGGGGAAAAATATCCTTGGATTGGGTTCTTATCAGATTCATTTAAAATTGAAAACTGGTGGACCTGTCATGAGTTGTTTTATCTTCGAAATGTTTGTCTCAGATTGGATCATAAATACTGCTTGATTACATTGAAAAAAAGAAGTATTTGATTAACCTAAAATACTGGTGTGTATGTTCTAGATGTGTAGGTCACCTAAATTGGGAGTGGGCCATAAAAAATATATTTTTTTTTGTTGATCAGTAAAACCCTGAAGAAGTTATTGGAGTGTGCAATGGTAATTGGCTTTTGTATCTTGCATTGGATCCCAACTTGTAGAGTTAAGCATGTGGACTGAGGTGCTTTTCTATCTATCTATGTTTCTATGTGAAGAAATGACATTTACATACCGTTGCTTTTCAAGATGCTTAGTTTTTATGTGTGCATATGCTCACATTCTAGGTGATGGGGACAATAGAAAGGGACTGAGGTGCTTGACAACATTGGGCATTTCCTCGTTCCATCACTGTATTAATTGTTTTTGTGGGCTTCTTGTTGCAGGATGAAGGAGAGGATACTGATGTTGAGGATGAAGATGAAGTAGATGGGAAAATTACGCGCAGTTGGAGCATTCTTAAGAGTAGTCCTCATCTTCAAAAGTCAAAGGTGACTCAGTTTTCCAGTTGACTTTTGCAGTTGGCTTTATGAATCTTCTTTTACCATTTCGATCAATTTACTACAATATCTTTTGAATGGTGAAAAATATTAGCTCCAGACAGAATTATGCTTCGGGGGAATTGGTTTTAGACTACAATTATAAAGAGTTGAGTTTATAAATAATTTTCCAACGGAATGGGTATCTCTCACTCTTGCCTACTCCACACTAAAAAAACTTACCACTTTATTAAATTTATCCTAAATCATACCTTTAGCAACGGAAAGCACAACAACAAAGATTCTCAGGCTCAAAAAAATTGCAGGGGAGCCACACCTGCCATTTTTATTATAAAACTAGACTCTCTTTGAGGTGCAGCAGTAAACGCAATCGAAAAACACTCTGCATGCTCATATGAGACGATTCGCATGCGTGGAGCTGTAAAATGGTGAGACACTGACTATTGATCCCTGTGACTCGCGCTCAAGAAAATCCAGCTTGAATATATCCCTCCTCCCACACTTTCTAGCATCATGATTAGCTTCCTTAGCAGCTATGGTTGTTACTAATTCTGGCCACCCAAAAATCCTTTATTTTTATAGGGTAATTCCATTTAAGTACGTGTGTGAATATAATTGACACTTCCTGGCCTTCCTATCAGCGTATAACTCCTTGGTGCTTCTAGATGAGCTCCCGGAACAGTATCCCAAGAATTTTCTGCTAGTATATGCCAAGTTCTGCAACAATGTTTTTTCTGTCCTTGCTCATTGGCTATCATGCCTGGCACAAGGATTTGCGACAACAAGAAAAGTAGCTGTTGAAATAGCAGGTCCCATTTTGTAAAATGCCACATAAAAATCATATGGCGCAGTCCCTATCATTCTCAATCTCGTTGGCTCCCTTTTTAACCTTGTACGCAGAAGTCCCTTAAGCTATCTGCTTTATTTTTGGAAACAGAGCTTCAGCTAGGCCCTTAAATCAATCATCAATCACCATAACTGCACAAAGATTAGGATGAAAATTGCAATGTTGTTGGCAACTCGTTTAAGGTTTCAACCTTTCTTACGTTGACTTCCAATTTTTTTGCCTAATCTTTCCTTGTACTGTAACTTACCAGACTTGAAAATTGCATCTTTGATTGCCTTCTTTCTCACCCACTCGTCCTCAATTAGTGCCTTGCCGAAAATTGCCATCTCATGGTCTTCAATTCAGGTTGGCCCTCTGATTTTCCAACCTTCAGAAAGAGCTCCCTTAACTTTTCTAGATCAACAAATTTTGGAGAATTTCAACCCTTGGTGGAACAAAATGTTTAATATTCTCTTTAAGCTTCCCTTCTGGAGATTGCTACTTCTTCATGCCATCTACCCTTCCAAATGGGAATTTGCTGATCTTTCTCTAACAACCTCCTCAGAAGAATAATAAGGAAGCTTCATACTATGAACTTAAAAGGAGTAGGACCCTACCTATGTGAATAGACTCCATTGTTAATGGAATTGTGGTTCCCAAATCAGCTGTAAGCCTAATTAAGATTTAATGAACCAGAGTTGGAAAAGCATCCTTCCACTTGCAAGAATAGTGATCTGTGGAATTGTGTCTGATCTGTGGAGATTTGGACCGTAACAGAGGCAACCACCAATTCTACATTGATCTGTGGAGCAGGCCATAGGGGACCTGGGAGACTGACTTCTGCAGAACCCACAGAGTATCCTTCACAAGATTACTGATCGAAAAACTCATAGGCAGTCACTAGAAACTCCCCAACTTTGAAGCCATGGAAGTTTTTCTCAATTTCTAACGGTCTACAAGCACATTGTAGAAATAGGGAGGCATATCGATGATATCAGTGGTATACTCATTCTCATCTTCAGGAGACATGTTTGGGATGTTCCACCATCGTGCTTGTTGTTATTTCTACTTGTACTTTGCAGCAGTAATTTAAGGAAAAGAAATAGGGAAGAACAAACCTAACAGTGCAAAGCAGGAATAAGGCCTCATCTTTCAAAGCTAACAGTTATAATACAAGTTCAATATGACCAATCACACATTTGATTCCTGTCTTAATTGATTCACACCAGAGCAAAGAATTCTGTATCAAAGGACCATAAGTGAGCTTGACATAGCAAGTTATCATTTGAGGTCAACTTGAAACTCCGTGCAAGTCCTATGGTAATCGGTTGATTATGTTCTTACACTTGCAGGACAAAACTGGGAAGAAAGATTCCCCGTCTTTGGAAGAGGCTATAGATGACTCAGAAAACTTGACTGATTTTCTTATGGACTTTGACGAGAATGAATAATACTTCACTTGGTAAGGCTTCTGAAACTAGTACTTCTGCACATGCATGTTTATCGTGAATTTCAGAACACTAATTGAAATCTGGGGTGGTTTTCCTTATGGAGCTACTGTATAAAATGGATATGACTGTGTTGTTTTTCTTCTCCCTTTTTTGGGGGCAGATGGGTCTAATTTTATTAACTGTCATCATATATAAAACCATATATAGAATGCACAATGTTCCTCGTATTTGTATATGCAAGAATAAGTCTCTATCTGCAGTTATCTTGGGAATTCTGTGTAACCTATGAGCCAAGTTCATTGTATGGGTACAAAGACTTATAAAACTAAATTTATTGCCAAAATGACTCTAAATTTGTAATATTCCGAATCAATTTAATATTAATTGTGATTTTGGGTAAATTGGGCGTGATAAAAATTAATTAAATATTTAAAAATTTTGAAGGATATTTGGATCAGTTGTGCTGATGCCCAAGGTGTGCCTGTGTTATCGCCCGAATATCGATTTGGATTTTCAAAGAAAAGAAAAAAAAACTAAAACAAATAATAATAATAATAATATAATATATGATATATATAATTTTAAAAAAATAAAAAAAGAAAAGAAAAGAAAAAAAACGGATAAAAATAGTGCAACAGAGGGATTGGGGGGAGAGAAGCATGGGACGAGAGGGTTTCAGCGCAGCCATTCACGGTGCGCGACGGAGGAGAAAAGAGGAGGTGAGACGTCGACCATGGCGGCGCACGGAGGAGGTCGTGCGGTGTTGGTTGGCGATGATGGCGCGCAGCTTAGATTGCACGAAAGAGAGAGAAATCGGCGCAAAGGAGAGAGACGGTAGAACAACGGCATCGGCACCGACGGGATGACGCTGGGAAGACTGGCGATGGCAGGTAGGCGCGGCGGTAGGTTGGCCGGCGGTGTTGAGCGACGGCAGCAGCACGCGGGAAGCTGCGTAGATGAGAGAGAAAGGACAATATGTGGGCAGTGCGCGCCGGTAGAGAGAGATACACCCAATTCGGGCACTTCGGAACATTATTTCTTCAGATCTACAAAGTATGAGGTCAAAGTATCTGTAAACCCTCTATTTGGTCTGATTTAATATCTGATATATTTTGGACACTATTTAAAATTTTTACTAATATGCATATATTTTTATACACCTAATTTGTTTATTCTGGACATGCATGTGTAGTTTATTAGATGATTTAGGAGTTTATGATATGAGTTTTATGATTTTGGAGGATTTAATATTTTTTTGAAAATTCAAAATATTTATTGGACACTGTATATTTTTATATCAATATCTTTGTATGAAAATAAACATGAAATTTTGCATAGACCGTGTAGCCACATGCACATGCTGGGTTATGGTCACTATATTTAGATTTGGATATTGGATATTCTGTCCAACTCCCGGTGGAGAGATATTTGTTATTTGAAAATCTCTTTTTGCTGGCAGGAAAGTTTTAGAATAGTGATTCTTCCCATTTGGATAATTTAACTTGACCTTGGAATCTATTTGGACGTCCTAATATATCTGACAAATTTGAGAATTGCACCCAAAGTTGCAGGTGGTAAATAATAGTGAGCAACCTTATCCATGGGTACAGTGCATACGGGTGGCCACTCACGCTGGCCTAATTTTTATTTGATTTTGCCTAAGGTTATTAGGATTATATGTGACCCTTCCTCAAACTAGTTTTCAAATAATTAGAACTCAAATTTGATACATGATTTGTATCTCTATATTGATTTGTATCTCCACATTGATTTGTATTAGACTTTGATTTGAATTTGAGATTCGTCGATTTTGCCCACAGTTGGGACTTGGTATGTCTCGTACAAGTGATTTTAACTATATGTTTTGATCCGGACCCTTAGATTATCTATTGCGGTGCTGCTTCGGTTTCTGCGCACGCTATTGGATCATCCGACTATCAGATTTTATCTCAAATCACAATATGATCGGGCCTTAAATTTGGACTCGGAATCGAACTTAGATTGGACTTTGGAATTGGCTATTTGCCTATTGGAATTGGTCCGGATCACTTCTGTTTTGTTTATATATATATATATATATCCCGATGAGGAATATTTTCTAATTTGGACATTTGTTTTGGATTTGGATATTCGATTTGAGTACACGACTATCATTGAATTTTGGATCTTGGATTTATATTGGATTCATTTTATTGGCGATTAGAATTTATTCTATCATTTGAATGGATTTTACCCATTTAATCTCCTCTCTGATTTATTGGACTCCTTTTGTTTAAATATGATACTTGTTGTGTATTAGGCTCACTTTTCTCATTTTATCCTTTCAGAGTAGAAGATTCGGATGTATTGTACGAGTATGGTTGTGATCTGTCAGCTATTCGTCCGATTTGGTGAGTTCTAGCCTCATTATGGCTTAATTTGGCAATTGATGTAATTGTATTATAGAATTTGCCCGATATAAGCTGATGGATATATTTTGATAACAGTTGAAATTATTATTTCTCTTGTGATGATTATAAAGCAGGTCGTATTTATTTTTATCTGAACGGTTATCTAATGAGATCATGTGTGGATTTTGATTTGTGTTGGGTTCTGTTTATTTAGATTGTCACATCCAAATTTTTAGGATTTAGTATTATTTTTTGAATTTATTTACGATTTTAAAATTTATGAATTATTATTAATTATTTAAATTAACAAGTTTGGGTTCGTGACGATTATATTCAGGATTGTAATGGTGCTAAACTAAAACTGAGTATTTCTAACCGAAATGTGTTTCCTCTGACACATGGAAGTCTCTTAAGGGTGTTTTCTGCTCTGTGTTTTCAAGTTGGTTTCTGAAAAGACCTATGATGAAGTCGACTGAAATTTCTTATGAAGCATCGCTTTCCAAAGCGAAATTGGTGAACAGAATCCAAATTTTGGTTTCTGGCTTCTACAGGTGCAACGGGATGGGCATAATTTCCTTTGGGTTTCCTATTAAGACTGGGTGAGATCTGGTTCTGTGGATGGGATGAAAGTTGATAGCTTAAACGGTAGGACACCTTTGAACTCTGATGGGTATGACAGTCTGTTTCTGGGAGTTGGCCACAAGGAGATTAGGCAGGACATTGCTGGATTGGAAGTGGTGTTTTTTATTTTTTGTTTTTTTACATTTTCTCTTTTATTTTTTCTTTTGGGCCGAGGGGAGGAATGTTAAGTAAAAGTTACGATATACTTTCCCATAGAGGGAAAAAAGGCTTGAATCAGTACAACTTGGGCATGCCCATGCAAACAAAATTAGACAAACAACTTCCAGAGCTAACAAATCTGTAATAGAACATGAGAAAAGACCACTGTAGGACCTCTATTCCACTTCGGACGATGGTCTGAATTAATTTGGCAGGTTGAAGATATTTGCCTTAAACTCTCGGCTGTTCCTATACTTTCTGTTGCTGTTAACTGATATTGCAAATGATACTCTGTTGTTACCTGGTTTTCCCACTCCTATTATAACTTAAGCAACTACCTGATTTTCATCTGCCTGAGATTTGAATTGGCCGTGCGTACTTACTTCAGCAAAAATAGTATTTACAATCTGAATATGGGCATGGCATGAAAAGATGTACAGGTTTTTTTTATATTTTTTGCTGAGTTTCCGAGTGTGATCGAGCTTTACCTATTCATATAGCCGAGTTTCCAGGTGTGATCAAGCTTTACCTATTCATATAGCCGAGTTTTCAGAGTGTGATCGTGCTTTACCTACGCATATATGATAACTTTGGTGTGGAGTCGACCTTTCAATCTAGTGTCAGTGTTATTTTTACGTTTTTGTTTGAGGGACACAACTTGGTAATTCAGTGCCCAGTGAAATTTGCGTAACTTAGCGAATAGTTATCCTGGTCAAGTAATTTTTGATATAACGATGAGGTTGCTCTATATGATCTATATGCCATCGCAGCCATTTGTGTTTCCTTCTAACAGTCAGCATTTGTTCGCACCTCTTCTAGACAATCACATCTATAGGGGGGAAAAAAAGAATTGTATGTCAATGCCTCGAGATGCCAAGTGCTAAATGTGTCCATAAAAACCTCTGAAATAGGACCTGCGAGTGGGTGTATTTGCCCAGAATAGTATTATTCTAGTAATTTGGTACCGTAAAATGAATTATGTAAACAACTTATCATAATGCTTTGTAGAATTTTAGTATGGTGTTTGCATGTCAATTATGCCCCAGTACATTGTTTGAAGCCCGGGATAATTAG
>JAOVVI020002437.1:967-21122 GCA_028571085.2 Nepenthes alata | reverse complement strand
TTCAGATTTTGTCTACTCTTTGAAATCCAAAAATTTCTATTTAAAAGGGAGGAAATGTAGTAGTTTTTTTTTTAATAATGAGATAGAGAAAAGATAGAACAAGGGTGCTACTATGCGGGCTATGTATGATGCACATACGATATTGTACAACAACCGTCGAATCATATTAAATACATTTTATTAACCCTTTTATTTAAAAAAATATTTAAAAATAATAAAAAAATAAAAATTTTTAAATAGAAATCTGACAACTACCATACGGCGTCGTATGCGCTTTGTATAGAGTGCTGTTGCAAAGCCCCTGCCCTTGAGAAAAGAGAGAGGTAGATCAATACAAATAAATAATGGGCTAAACAATGGTAATTTTTTCAAAAAGTTTTTGTTAAAAATTTGAAAATTTTAGATAATATATTTGAATTTATCTGTTCTATATTTAGAAAATTAAAAAAATAGAGTTTTGATTTTTTTTTAATTTTAAACTATAATTAAAAAATCTAAAAAAAAAACCATTAAATGATATTATTTAAAAATTTTCACTACCTATAAAGTTAAGTTTTAAAATTCTACTTGTGCACTAAGATTTTGAGAATTTGTTATTACAACAACATTATCAAGTTAATAGTCTATAAATATCTATAGGGTTTAAAACTTTTTTTTTTTGAATAATGAATAAAATGCTATTTTTTTATAAGTATTTATATTTAATAATTATATTTACGATACCATATTTTTATTATATATTAAGCCCACGATCATAATAGTCGAGCGGTTTCTTCTTCTCTTATCTCAATAATCTCGGACACCAGTTAAAATAGTAATATGGATATAATTTTATCAATTCAGCAGTTCCCTGGGTGATTTCTTAGACAATTGACAGAAAAAATTAATTATCCTATGATAACTATAAAATACCCTCTTTTCAATAGGATAAAGGAGGACTCTCTTAGAAAAGAAAATATTTCTCTTTTTCTCTCTAAGATGTTTAGAGAAAAGTGTAAACTTTACACATAAAATTAATTTAATTTTTAATTTACATATTCTAGTTTCTTCCTTATAAAAGATAGATATTAACTTGAGTATTGGAGAAAATATCTGGAAGTTAATCCCGTCAATCATTTAACTGTATTGTTATATTGTACAGAATTTAAATTTGAGCATACGAAGACCGGACCCATTTCATACAGTATTTGGATCTGTAATCCATTCAACAATCAGGATCTGAGGATATAACGTTCATTAAATATAATTTTGTTTATTTTTTGTTAAAGTTTTTTAAAAAATTAGTAAGAGTTTCATTTGCATTGTAAAATTACAATTAAAATTTTCTAAATATAAATAAATTATAAAATTATGATATGTTTAATAAAAAATATTTTATCTAATAAATCTTATATTATTTAATTTTATTATATTTAATTAATAAATAATTTATAATTATATAATTATAATTCTCTATTTTATTCTTAAAAATTATAAATTATTTATATATATATATATATATGTTTTTTAATTCTAATAAATTAAAATATAAGATTACAATTAAAATTTTAATTTTATCTGATACTAAATTAAAGAATTTAAATTAGCATCGAAATTCGGATTTTAAATCCCAATTCCAAATGTTGCAAAATTATCCACTCCCCAGTGATCATATCCGACGGTCTCAATTAAAAGTTACCGACGGCTGCCATTCTAATTATTGAACCTCTATTTGCCAGGCCGCCCTGTGTTCTTCACCCCCTGCAAAAACCAGAAGTTTGAACATTGAACCCTATCTCTCTCTCTCACTCGTTCCATCCATAAAGATTCGAATTGCCACAAGCAAAGAAAACAGTTCACCCTTACGGAACTTCGAAACATCGAATTGGGATCCGACGAAGAAGACACTGCTGTGAGATTCTCATTTTAATATTTATCTACCTAGAACCCTAAACTTTGTGCTTCAATAAGCTAACCTTATTTCAAGATTTCGTAATTTTTTTTTTACACATTTTTTCTTGGTCGATATTTCGGGCATTGAGCGACTGATATGAGTCGGTTCTGGGGGCATTGAGCTAGTGATAGTGGTCGGAATTTCGGGTATTGAGCTTGTGATATTGGTGTATCAGAACTTTAATTATATGTTTGAGGATTGTTGTGGCGTAGTGATGAGCTGTGATATTCAAATGCTTGTAACTGTACATTTGTACTGTCTTGTTGTATTAAGTTTGTTTTTTTCGCGTCCGAATTATTTAAAGTCTAATTTTTATGCATTGATTAGCCTTTTATCTGTGGAAAACAAGTGATTCGCTTTGGAATATATTACTGTACTTGTGGTTATTTAATTAAATCACCTTTTTATTTGTGTGGGGGGCCTCCAAAACTGCGGGGGCTTTTGTTGGCTTGTTCAGAGCTTCTCCTAGATTTGCGGGATGGCAAATTATGCGCTGCCTTCCTGTTTACTTCCTGTTGTAAATGATGGGTGTAGCTACAGTGATGAATTGTACGTTGTTGAATGTATGTGTGCTTGATTGCAGATGCACACATTTGAGCATTGATGCATTCCAGACATACAGTAACGGAGACAGAACTTGTCTACATTCTGCTGGGGCATTATTTAACACTCTAACTTGTTCTATGTTTTAATGCAAAAAATGGTAGTTAAACTATTTAAAACTGAAACCTAATAAAAAGATCTTCTGGTTCGTGCATGAGAAAATATTTTGAAACCCTGATTCACACTGTGATACTCCAACTACACCAGGAATTAATAATTTCTGTGAACACACCCTGTCTCCAGCCCTGTGCTGGATTTACTTACTCTACTTTTCCCTTTAGTCCATGAGGATTGGTCACAGGTCCATATAATCTGGTTGCATGAAATGTTATAAATCTAAAGCAAGCCATGCCAGAGATTTTCATGTAATCTGTAAATCTTCTAGTTGCCTTGCCAAGAAGTGTTTCCTGCACATTCATCATAGCATATTTCTATTGCTAGTCAACTAGTTGTGACTAATCCTTCCCCTATTTATCTTTTTACCATCTTCTTTTAAAAATAAAAAGGGTAAAAGAAGCATATTGGTTTAGATAGAAACAGAAATTTTTGATTTGCTAATAATTTGTGATTGGGTGATCGTTTTTTAAAGAACTATGGCTTTCTTACCTGTGTTGGTCTATTTTGCTATTTGATAATATCTTGAGAAATATAAATTTGGTATATTTGACAATAAGTAGATATTAGACAAACTGCACTTTTTTAGAAACGAGTTTTTGCTATTTTTTTCTTTTCTTTTCTTTTTGTTTGTCTGAACTCAGTTTCTGTTTTTATACTGTATACAGGTATTTGCTACCAATAAAAGAAACCAATTAGAAAAATGTACATTTAAATTAGAAAAGAAGGAGCAATAATGGTTTATCTTTTGAAGACTGTTCTTCTTTTGTAACACCTGTTAATACAATATTTTGCAGTTAATTTCTTTTGTGGATTGGGGGAAGGGCCTCGGCTCTTGTACATGTAGTTCTGGCCTGATGTACATATGCAGCATATATTTTATTAGTCATATAAATTCTCGTGACCTTGTAAAGTGTTTTGTTGGCTACATAGAAAAGGGAGGAACTTTTATTTGCTTATCTATTATTTATTTATTTGTTCAATTTAGTAGTCTTTTCCCTCCATTCCATCCGCTGACAAATGATTGCTTCTAAAACCGTAACTCTTTATTGATGCTATTGCTTTTATGATGTTATTTATACCACCAGTCTTAGAAAACTGGGAAAGAAAGAACTTCGAAATGCTAGAAGATAGCTTCTCAATGCCTGCAAGTGTGAGAAAATCTACGACAGAAATTATAATTAAGTGTACAACTTAAACTAGTGCGTGTTGTTTCTCCAGCACAGCTGCATCTTGAAACAATAGGTTGAGTGGAATACCTGACTTAACAACATAAGTTGCAATATATATCTTTTGTGGCTGCATTTGAAATCTAACATGTAACAGAATTTTGTGGCACTTTTAAATGCTTAGCGAACTGCAACTATGAAAACTTTGAAGCTAGATGATAGAAGGTGAAGGCTGATCTATGATGCAATGGCTTGTTTAAGACTTTAACATATTCTCATAGTCTGATGCTCTTTTGAGCTATGCTATCTTTCACGTTCATTGTGAACTGCAAATAAATAAGATGAGAATCCCCATGTGGACCTTGCTTGCAATTGTATAATCTAATCTGCAAAACTATGAGCATATCAAGCTTAAGAAGCCTGAATAGGTAGAGATTTTTGTATTTCTTGGTTCAATCAACCTGAAAAGAGAATGATGAGGTGGTTTGGGCTTTTTTCAAATTGCCATGTTTTATTTATCTTTCATTTTATGCTGTCATGATTTATTCCAAGCAACTGGAAATGGACTGTATGCTACTGTGTTTGCCTTATTTTTTCTTTCCCACTCTAATGCAGTTGCGAGGTAAAAGAATGATGACAGAATCCCCTTTTCATGGTCATGGGGCAGAACCATCTCAAAAGCAAGTGACAGCCACACCGCCATTGGACTTGCACCGGGCTGAATCATCACAGCAGCATGTGAGAGCTTTAAATACCCAATTTGCAAGGTCCATCTTATGTCGAGTTGAACTCTCTCTCTCTCTCTCTCTCTCTCTATCTATCTATCTACATATGTGGCCCCCACGGTGGATAGAAACCAATCTTTAGCCGCTTTGCAATATTTTGAACACGGTAATTAGGTTCTTTTTTTTCCCGTATGTAATATATCTGCTGTGTCCTGGAAATCACATTTTCTGCAGCCCCCAGTCATCATCTTTCTCAAATCTCTGTGTGATGCATATGTAGTTGGCCTACCGGATCTAGAATTTGGTGGTGGTATGGTCTGAGTTCTCCTAGGATTCCTAATGTTTGTTTCTTGTTGTTATGCAGTTGGGTGCAGTCTCAGTTGCAGAATCACCCTGACGAACTCTGGGAAGATGGTGTCCAGGACTACCTTGCTCATGCTTCAAACATATTGGTGACTAAATCACTATATCTATTAATTATTTCTCCAACATATTTCTATACAGTACTACTTATGTGGCTTTATGTTGGATTGGTGTCATAAAAAATACGTGAATCTACTGAAATTTGTATGAGCAATATAACTTGACTGCTATGCTTGTCGACCTAATAGAAGATGTACTGTTGCTTAGGTTGGCTCAAGTAGAAAGTATGTAGTAATTTATGGAGACATTGATGAGGGAGCAGTATGACAGGCACCTTGACCTGTTTCAAACCCAATTAGCAGTTTCCTTTTAATGCCAAATCCAACTCTCGGATTGATTTGGACCGATTAAGTTAAAAGTAATGAAAATATGCACAGTTAGATTATGTAAAGAAGAGTCAAGCAAACGGTGGAGACCAGTTTTTAATGTTGTAAAACTCCAGGATGGGTAAACATCCAAGGCCTCACTAGGCAAAAATATCCACTGTCTGAAATTTGAAACAAGTACAAGGAGACAAAGGATAGAGATTGTTCATTAACAAGCACATCTCATCATCAACTCTCACAGTCTTCTCCCCCTGGTATGCAGATATTCTCAAAGTATACTTTTTTGCCTATGATATACAAGAAAAAGGTAAACAACCAACACCATTCCCATTTCTCTGCAGAATACATTATAATCAACATGTAACCATCCTCTAAAGAAGTTATATGTAGTTATTTCATATGTCAATAACTACTATGAAATCAACCATCCAAATCTACTTTTAGAGATTATGAATAAAGGGCAAATAATAATATTAGCTTACAACACCCAACCAATAAATTGGGAGACACAAAATAGTTGGTTGCAACCTCATGTCTCTCTTTTTTCTTAACGTCTGTTACAGATCAGGGCCTCCCATTGAGGAGGCTTTTGGTCCCTCAAAAACCACATTAATCAAATGAGATAACACGCGCACATGCACACGCACGCATGCGCTCTCACTTTCTCTCTTGCTTTATTCAACTGATAACCATCGTGCTTGGGTAGTTCTTCCATTAGCGCAAGCCTTTGATATTCCTGTCGTCCCCAATCATTGTTTTATGGCCTCTTGCATACATACTTGAAGAGGATAAGGAATAAATACCCAATGAACAAACTTTCCTCTAATATCAAATCATTTATGGTAAATATATTAAAAATTTCCAAATCTGATGTGCCAAACAGATTGCATAAGAAAAGAAAACAGACCTTAGTAGATTTTTTAATCTGATAAATCCCAAAATCGGGAACATCCACAAGAATAAGGAAAAAAATATCTTGTGTGAAATGAGAAAATAATACAAGAAAAGACCAGAGTAAAGACTGTTTGCTTAAATGCAAGAGTCCTCACATGGCCCTAACAAAATCTCTCTTCGTCTTCTCCCTTGGAGCATAGAGATTGGCCTAGTGTTGAGACTACCCGTGTTGCTGCCTTTATGGTGGGTAAGATGTGTGCAATCTTATCTATAGATTGTAGATATGTTATTTTTGTAGTTAGAACCCGTGCCCTCCTGGTCACAATGAAGCAATCTTGCCATTGCATTATGGATCACCCTTGAGATAGATATTTTCGGGCTGTTCTTTGTCAGCAGAATACAAGATAAAGAAAAACAACCAACACACCTGCCACTTCTCTGTGGAGTATATTTATAATCAATATGTAAGCAGTTCTCTGGTACTTATTTCCTACTGCAATAATGACTCAAACTACCCACTGACTACAATAAGAAATTGTAAATAATGGAAAAGGAATAATAATATTCCACGACTTCCAACCCAAGGAGGCACAAAGCAGTGGGCTGCATCGTTATGCCCCTCTCTTCTCCTGTTAAACTTAGGTATAGGTCAATTATGAAACCTGTCTGGGCTCTGTCACTTAACAGAAGACATAAATTGTTTTCTTGCTTCAGCTGTTAAGGTAATCAGGATAATGAAATATATTTTTGCCATATCACAATTTGGCCAATATCAAATCTAAGAATAAGAGAGTTTGGGTTAGGGTTGGGTTGTCAGGGTTAATAGGATACCCTTCCATTGTGTTTGAGGTTGATTATTTTGGATAGGGTGGACAGGCTTCATGTTTTCCCTATTTACTTTCCTATTGCAATTATCACTGTCATTTGTGTTTGTTATGAATCATGATTAAATAAACCACTGATAGAACTTGCTTTCATTTTGAACACAAAGATGGTGCAATGGAAATAAAGATGTGAAGAGAGATTAGTGATGTTAGTCTAAGAGATAAAAATAAGAAATGGACGCATCCATAACAAATTAGTAATCCATAACAATATGATGAGGGAGGAAAGTTGAAATGGTTGGAGTTTGACCACCTTGTTTGTCGGCGTGATGATGTGCCAATGAGAAAATGTCATTTGTTTGAGTTTGGAGAATGTTTGAAAAGTTGTGGGTCAACATAAGTAATATGTTTCCCCATGTTGTGTTGTCTATATAAATGCTCTCCTATCAATTTGCTTAATTCAAAACAACATGATGTGAAAGTATAAGTAATTTCATCATTTTTTTATTCTTTTAGCGTTTCTCCAGGGATTCCTTCACTCTTTTTTACCTTTAGTTTCAACCAAATCACTTTTGTAGGACCATGAAAACCCAGGAATTTGTAATAAGAAGGATTTGAAATTGCTTTTACTTTTGAAAGATGTTGCTTCAAATCAAGACGAATGGAGAAAGCATGTAACCAAACCTCACAGTGGTATGTACATACTAATCCGCTTGGTAAATAACAATGAATATGCTGCAGTACAAGCAACCAATGTGAATCTTTCCTTGAACATGATTTGATAAACCTGGTTGTTGAACAACAATTAGTTTATATCTTGGCCATGTTACTGTATTGTGATAGGAAGGAGTGATAGTGTATGGAAAAATCCTCTGCTGAGTGCTGAGCTGTGGAAATATAATGTTACGTGCATGTAATTGCAAACACCCTATTGTCCCTTTCCGGTAGGGTTGACGCTCCCCTTGTGTTCATGTTTGTGCTGTGAATAACCCTCTAATTTCATATTCTGATGATTCTTCCATGTACAAGCTCATATTCTTTCCTTGCATTCTATTGCAGGAGAAATTCAGTGATGTAGTCAACTGGCTCAAAGCAAATGCTGCAATGGGTGGTTGTTTGCCTGCATTGGGAACTCAAACATCTGACAAGAAAATAACACTGGAAAATAAGAGCAATGAGACAACGTTGCTCCCTGGGAAATCTGTATTTGGTGAATCAAGTAGTAGTGCAGCCTTTACATTTTCATGGAGCTCTGGCATATCATCCTATAGTCCAGCTTCGACACTGGACAAGGCTGCAAGTTTTGCACCTTCATGGAACTCTGGAGTATCCTCCAGCAGTCCAGCTTCAACATTAGGGAAAGAGGCAGCTTTTGCACCTTCTTTGAAATTTGGAGTATCCTCCAGTAACCAAGCCTCATCACAGAGTAAAACTGCTAGTTTTGCGAATTCATGGAGTTCTGGAGTTTTCTCCAACAGTCAGACACCATCACCAGCTGCAACTACTAGCTTTGCAACTTCCTGGGGCACAGTGCCATTCAAGTTTGGTACGTGTTTTTGCTTGTGACGTTTAAGTAGAATGTACATTGTGGTTCTTTCTTAGTGAAGTAGAATATAATTTGCATTTATAACAGCTTTAAATACTTCATTTGCAGGAACAGAAAGAAATTATTCTTGTTATTTATGTCCTATAATGACAAAACAACATCAAAGCTTTTAATCCCACTTTGTGAGGTCCCTTTTCTGCACGATAGTGACTAGAGTGAGAGCATTTGGTGTTTTTGAAAGTGATGCCAAGTTGTATCTGAGAATTCAAATTTTTAGGTGAACTATTCAGCAGAGTGTCATGCCCTTAGTCCCAACCTCGGATGTCCTGAATTATGGCTGCAAATGCTATCATTTCACTAGGATCGAAGTCAAAATCCAATACAATTTCTGACATTCTGCAAGCTTTCCTTCTTTAATCGATCAAATGCCCATCTTTCAAGATAGATACTATCATCATTTCTTGGTCTAAGGACTGTTACTGTAGCCTTCCTTGCCATGTGAAAAAATCTCTCTTTATGCTCCAAATCATCTGTTATGGACTTCAATTATCTAATTGATAGGATTGTCAGCTGAATGCTAGGGATCTAACCCTTTGTCGCAAAGAACATATTTGTCCACAACCCGGACAGTGAATCATCCGGAGGATTCCTTATATGCCAAAAAGGTGGACTATTTATCCTGCTGATGAATGGTTTACAGATGCTAACATTCTCCAACACAGGAACTCTAGTAACAGTAAATATGTTGTATCAACTGGAGTGAGCTGCAAACTCTAGTGACAGTAAATAGGCTTTGTGAACTGGAGTGAGCTGCACAACTCTTCAAGTAAACATCTGATGCTACCTGCTCATCAGCACGCATTCTACTTGTCAAGTAAAGGGTGAAAAAACATGCGAGTATTTTATTTGGTGTTCTGTTCAGTTGACAGAGTAATGAATGGAAAAAGAGAATATGATGGTGAAAGCTGAGTATACTGATTAATTTTGATTAATCACCATATCAGAAAACCTTTTCACCTAACCACTGTAATCGATTGTATAAGCACGAAGCACACACCAAATGATTTCAAAACCAGTTTAAATCTAAATTCTCTGTTTGATATAATGACACCAGCATCATTTTTAAGGATTTTTTTGCTTACTGTGGCTGTATAATGTGGCAACATCGGTGTCTTATTGGCTGGGTTGATTCCTCATTGACAAATTGAAGGGACCAATTCCTCATGGTTTGAGTTAGTGACGGCAAATTTATTCAGTTAAATTAGTAAGACCGATTCCACATTGACAAACATATGAAATCATAATAAGGCCAAAGTACGTGATGGGGGACAAGAGAGACAGAGGAGAAATTTTGGGAGGAGGGCGGAAGAGAGGAAAGAAATGAGAAGAGGACGAAGGGGCCAAGGAAAAAATGCAGATTCCAAAGGGAAGTCAGAGAGGAGATATCATAGTCAGTCAATTATTCTAGTCATTTAAGAAGCAAAGAAATTAGGTGTCTTTATATAGGTACACAACTAGATCCTGATAAAAAATAGAGTCAAGCATAATCCTAATGCAATAAGGAATCATAAACTTCTTAAAACATACCGAAACTCTTTTAGATAAAATTTGGGAGGGTGGAACCCCATTTAAAATATACTTATGAAAACCCTGAAGAAAATACTATGATTTGCTAAGAAAATATCAAACGTTAAAAAGATACAAACATTCCTAAATTTTGGCTTTCTGCTTGCATGTACGATCCTCATCAGCATGCCATTAATTTAATTCGAGTGTACTGAAAATACTGTCAATTTCAGTAGGCCCATTTTCTTCGGGATAACTGAGATTAGGGCTTATGGGCACATACATTTTTTTATTCTTTATATTTCATTTGCTTTTTGAAACTTTGGGTTAGCTACACCCATTTTTGTAATTTTTACCTGAGAATTCAAGTAGTTCAGAAAACAAATTTTGAATTCTTAACATAAAAGGCCTTATGTAAATATATTAGGATTAAAATACTGGTTTCGGACATCAAATGCTTTTGTAAAGGTAGTTCTTTAAAGTTTACAGGCCTCCTGACCATTTGTTCTAAGTTGATATAGCCCATGACTAAATTTACTGATGTGCACTGATCATTTTTTTGTATCTTTTCCATAGCAGAAGTTGTATAGAAGCGTGGTTGTAAGAGGCACATGCCAGCTCATGTCTGCTAGTGCTTAAATGAATTAGTCAATGCTAGTGACATTTAATGCAAAGGACCAATGCTTTTGAATGTTAAGAACTGACTTGACCTATACTGTTCTAATGGTAGATCTAAGCAAGGCTTAGGAAATAGGATTAACGTGAGTTCATGGACAATAAAAAGACGTGCTCATGCAGAGTAATTGGAACCTCCAGTACTTTCCAGTAACATGCTCATAAAGATAGAACAGCATTTATTTCCTTGAATGATAATTCAAAGGCATGAATATTTACTAAGAAAAGAATAAAGATTCACCTACAGAAAAAAGTACTATCTTCCATACAATACTTGATTTGCAGTTCTTTTGATATTCTTCCTTGATTCCTAAATTTAACTCATTTTCCTCTCTCTCTCTCTCTCTCTCTCTCACACACACACACACACACAGACACACACTCTCTGCCTCGTCCCTCTGCTCTTCTATAGCATGGGTGAAAAATTGATATTGGTATCGGTAGTAGCCATATCGGTATTGGATATATTAGACAATATATATCAGTATCAAATATAACAAAAATGTTTAAAAATCGTAAGTTGATAAGGTCGTATCGGCGGATATATCGCGATATATCGCGGATGTGAAAATGTATCGCGATATTGTCGTGGTATCGGAAAATACCGGTATTAGTGGTCCTTGTACATATACATATTTGCTGGTATTTGCATAAATGTTCTATAGTCATAGGTCTGTACCATATTGCTGAAATGAGTGAAGCAATACACTAAAAATGACCTGTAAGGCATAAGCTTGATTTCATTCTAGTTTGAATTCTTTATGTTGCTTTGGGAAACTTGTCCAATTGGGCAGCAGAAGTATCACACCCTTGTCTTTAAATGCACATGATACAGTCTGATTTCTCAAGAAGATATTATATGGATTGTTACTGATTTTGTATGCCAGACCATTTTGACGTTTATCTACTCCCTGTCTTTCAACAGAGCTAAATTTGAATAGATAATATTTCTCTCTATTGTTATACTTAAAAGTGTTTCTTTGCCATGAGTCAGTGACCTATTGGCTTTCCTAAAAAAAAAAATGAGTTTTGCTTATCAACTTCTAGTGGCAAAATAAAAATTCTTCTTGCAGATTACTAGGGAGAAATACTGCTTTAATACATATACACTTAAATCAGTTTGAAGACTGCTAATATTTGATCTTATTGTTATGGTTGTTATTTTTCAGAAAGTGTAGCAATTCTTCCTGATTAGGTTTCATAATTGCTAAAATCATGTGCTCTTACAGAGGAAATTGTGCATCAAATTTGTGGTTTCATTAGTGCACATGATTGAGAACTACGAATTTGTGTTACATTTTCCTTCTGAATAAATCATATTGACATGGATTGAGTGTATAACTGTCATCTCTTCCGCTGAAGCAGCTGATAGGATGAGTATTTCTTATTGTATTTGTATTCCACACCCATTTCATATAGAAAGAAAAGGAAGTTGGATGTAAATTGGTCTGGATTGATATCCATGGCTTCCAAATTCGCTAGTTTCATGTGCATTTATGTTGATCTGTTTAGTCTAAGTAATATCAATTTTTTCATTACTCTAATGATTCTGGTCTTTTGCTAGATTTATATTTGGAAAAAAATTGTCAAAAAGTTCTCAATTTGCATCCTTTTTCCCAATTTTATTCTCACCTTTTATTTTCCCAAATATTATCCTCATATTTTATTTTAGTATCAATTTTAATGAGGTAAAAATCACATTTCAAATCATATAGTATGCACATGATGCCAAAGACATCAGAAAGTGTGGAAAAAAATTAATGTCGAGGTCTATTTTGGAGTTTTTTAAACTGCAAGCATAACAGGTGATACTGGAATATGATAACAAACTAAATATCTATCTTAGAGTTTTTACACCCCATGCATGACATGACATCAAAATATGATTAACAAAAATTATAGGTATAATTTTTAGTTTTTACACCACATGCATATCACGTGGCTAAAATATGATGAGTTTGGCAAAGTTTTGGCATCATTTGAATATGCTATATGATTTGGAATCTGATTTTTATCAAATGTACAATCAGTACTAAAATAAAATGTAAGAATAAAATTTTGAAAAATAGAATTTGAGTATACAATTGCGAAAAGGAGAAATTTCCCCAATTTTTATTTAATCTGCTAGTCTGTTCTATATTTTAAGAATGGAGGCAGGATTGTTACTTTTCAGGCCAAGTGCTACTATTCCCATTGGCAAATTGATTTTAGCCTCTGTTTGGATACTTTTCAGGAAACCAGAGTACATCTCCTTCAAATGATGATGCAACAAATGATGTTGACGGAGGTAGGAAGAAAGTATTCCCTTTATTATTTGAAACTAAAATTACCAAGTTTCCTACTACATTGACTATTATACTAAATTAGTTGATGTTCTATTATATGGGGTTATCAATATTAATCATTAGACTGCTTTCTTAAATGTCTTGCTAAAGTTTATAACCTGAACAAGGTTTTTCTTAAGTGTTTAAGCATGTATTTTGTCATGACTAATCTGTTTATGTCACTTCACTATTCCACAGGAAACATCTAGTTGTTGCCATTGCATCCTTTTGACGGAAATATCAATTTTATTTTAGTTCTATTAGAGCTTGTTTAGTTCTAAGTAAATTTAGAGGAAAGAAAAAAAATATAAAGAAAATTGTTTTCTTACTTTTGGTTTACAAGAAAAAGTAGTAATGAAAAAAGTAACAAATTGTTACGCCAAAAGTCTGTGACAATTTTCCTTTATGTTATGTTGACAACCGATCAAATAAAATATTTTTATGGCAAAATTATTTTATTTTTCATGTGATTACCAGTTTACATCTAAACAAAAGAAAGAAAAAAAATATGTTTTTTCATTTTCTTGCATTTTTATTTTTTTCCTCAGTGATTTATTTCCTTCAAATTGTCCAAGAACCAAACAAGCCATTAATGATGTCACATTGTTTCATTCTATATGTGTCGATTCCCCCTACCCTACTCGTGTATTTGTCCTTTTAATTAGAAGTTGCCACATTTGGATTTACTTTTTATGTCAAATCTTATTTGGCCTGAAGATTTGATGATTTTGACAATAAGATCTCTAAGAGTCCCTTGTAAGGTTTACTGGATAGCTATATAAATTAGCAATGTGGATGCTTTTGTGAATTGCCCAAAAATGGAGAGCGGTGAAAAATTTACCCCATGCTTATTCTAATGTTCGAAAATAAAAGGTGGCATTATGGATGAAAATATCAATATCAGCATTGGATAATATTTATCAACATCAAATATATCAGAAGGAAAAATTTTCTAAAAATCGTACACTGGTAGGGCCGTCATATTGTCTAATATTTTGAATATTTGCATCAATGTGTGGCATAGCACACAAGGCTTTTTATATTATGGGCTCTATGAATGTTAGATGTGGAACACTGCAGCCTTACTCCTGCAATGTATAAAACTGTTTATGTAGCTTGAACCCATGACCTTCGGGTCATAAGAGAGCAACTGTACAGTTGCACTGACTCTCACCCTCATTATAATGTTTGACGATATTTTTTAAATTTTCAATTGTGGAATGCTCTTGTTTGAACTGTCAGAAAATGAGGAGCAACCTAGCAGCCCATCTGTGAAAAGGACTGACGAAAAGGGAATTAATGTAGTGCATGAAGTTAAATGCAAGCTCTATGTTAAGGTATTGACAGCAAAAGCTTTAGATAATGAAGTTTTTGCCACTTCACTCTGCAAAGATTGTGCAGCAAAAATGAACATCGGCAGCATTATATATTCCACAAATATCAAATTATTTTTCTACACAATACAAGTGACATGAGTAGCAATAAGAAAAACAACAAAATCTATGAGATCCCCACCATGTATGAAAATATCAGTATCAGTTGCGGTTATATTAGTATTGGATATATCGAACAATATATATTGGTATCAAATATATTAGATGGAAAAATATTTTGAAAATTGTAAGTTAACAAGGCTGTATAGGCCGATATATCGACTAAACATTAATGTATAGGTTGATATAAAACATATTGTGATATTTTCACGATATCGTAATGTACTAGTATCGAGGAGTATTAATACCGATATATATTGGCTGATATGTATTGTATTGGGCAATGTTTGCATCTATCCCCACCCTCCCACTATTAGGGATTAGTCACATGAATCCTTTTGCCATTATACTTGTTCTAAGTTTATTTTATGGAATCTTTTGCGACCTTTTCCCACCAGTCTTTTTTTTTTCTTTTTGTCCAAAGTGTGCTTTTTCATTATGTTTCTGCTCTTTGTCGCTGTAATTGTAGTCTTCAATTCTTTAGTTATAATTTACCATTACAAATCTCATTGCCTGTTATTCTGAAGCAGTTTTTTTTTTTTAAATTTTGAGTCGCTCCCTCCCGAGCTTGTTACCCTGAAAGCTTTGTACATACTTTAATCTAAACAGGTTGTGTGGTTGGAATGAACTGCAATTTCTTTGTTTGTTTGGAACTTCGAACAAGGGATTGGCGATTCCTGGGAAATTTTAATCACTGGTGTATTTGGAATAAATAATACCTGGTGGTGGTGGTATTTTTTATTCCTAGGCTTCTGGGAATTGCAATTTACAGTTGTTATCAGCCTCGCTCTTGGTTGCCCCCCCGTGGTGCAGCAATTCCATCTGCTGTCGGCCACCTTTTCACCATCAATGGTACCCTGCGGTTATTGGCCACCTCTGCTTTCAGTTTCCACCCTTTACTACTAGGTGAAACATATAAATTGCAATTTTCACACTAATAAAATTTTATTCCTGATTGGAATAGTTATTCCCTATGCAAACAGAAGGATGTAATTTTGTTCTCACTTTATTCGGAATAATCCTTATCCGTAGGCAAGGCTTACTCTATTCCAAGCTTATTTCATTCTATAACCTAATGTACTTAAAGAAGTAACAAATATCAAACCTTGAAGACTTAAAAGTTGCACCATTATGAGGCAACAATATTTAGAATATAAGGTCCACTCACATTGCTTCAATATTGGAGATGCTCACCTGCACCATGTATCATAATCATGAATAATCTAAGTCTTGCATAGAAATTCCATCTAGTATGAGCATGGATGCAAATATTGGTATTGGTCGTGGTCATATCATTATCAGATATACTGGACAATACATATTGTATTTGTTATATCGGACAAAATAATTTATGAAAATTATAAGTTGGTAGGGCTTTATTAGTCAATACAGAAACAGATTGTGATATTGCTACGGTATTGGAAAATATTGGCATAGGTGAGCCGATATTGATATATATTGGTTGATATATATCATATCGGCCGATATTTTTATCAGTTGGTATGAGATTGTTGAAACCGGGTGGCAGAAAAAATTGATTTGCTGTTTAATTCTGCAGCCTATCAATTTAGATAGAATGCAAGCATTCAAAAATGCAACTTGTTTGATGTATCTTCTGACAATCAACTGTTGATCTAATATATTGTGTCTCGTGAAATTGCATCTCATCACATGGATGTGCTATATTTATTTTCTTTGTTATTTTAATTTTCATTCATGTGGTTTATCATGTCCTATGCATAGAATGAAAGATCAGTATTGGGATCTCTAATTCTCATATTTCTCGATACTGTGATAAAATAGTAATATTTCTCCGTATTTGTGATAAATCAGTTGACATTCAGAGTGTTGACCAATACATCTGATATTTTCCATTATATTGGTCAATATATTTTTTTCTACAAGTTCTAATTCGAAATTTTTTATATCCAATACTGATAAATACCTCCCATGGATGAAAAAATCGGTATTAGTCATGGTTGTATTAATATTGAACATATAAAATATTATGTATCTGTATCAGATGTATTGAAACAAAAATTTTTTTGAGAATCGTAAGTTGATAGGGTTACATTGGCCGATATTTAATATATTGGCCATTAAACTCAAAATTGTAGCAACCAATATTTTTCCCCGTAAGTTCCGATTCATAATTGTTTGTGTCCAATATTAATACGTATTACCTATGGATGAAAATATCGATATCAGTATTGGTCGTAGTTACTGCGGTACTAGATATATCGGACAAAATATATTTGTATTGAATATTGGAAGAAAATAATTTTTGAAAATTATAAGCTAAAAAAGTGATATTATCCAATATATTTTAATATGTTGTCGATATGATAATATATCGTGATATTGTTTTGGTATTGGGAAATATCAGGATTTGGGTGTCACATGATATGGCTAATACAACCAATGTTGTGAAATATCAATGGTATTAGCCAATATAATTAATATCGGTACGGCTAATACTGATATGGCCAACCAATGTCGATATTTTTATCCATACTCAGCAGCTATCGCATGTCATTGAGTGTGACCTCATATGGTTACCTGTGTTTCCTGTTTTCTTTTTTTCCCCCCATTTTTTGTTAATGCTCAGTCAAGTGATCCAGCTGATAAAGATCCATGGAAGGACAAAGGCACTGGCCACCTCTCCATCAAATGCAAGGAAGGTGAAACAAAGGGCACAAAAGATTCTAAACCAACAATACTCATTCGAAATGACGTATGCTTTTGCCTTCTTTCCATTTAGAAAATCTCAAACTTTTTCTCCCTCATTTTTTTGCTTCTTTATTTCATAAATCCAAGTTTAGTTTACAAGGAAAAATGTTAAAAATCATAACAGTAAGGATCTGTAACAACTCCTATTTGTTTTCTATTAACATTCATACAAATAAAATACTTTTTGTTATAAAATTATTTTCTTTTTATGTAATTTTCCTTCCACACCTAATTTTTATTTTTTCCCTTGTGATTTCTTTCGTTTAAAATTTCGACCTATCCTATGTGTGTTTTGATGATTGCAGGTTGGTAAGATTGTGCTCAATGCATTGCTATACCCGGGCATCAAGACCAGTCTGCTGAAAAAGAATTCCATTGTGGCAATATTTCATACTGCGGTACTACACTTCTCTGATGCCGTAATTCTGTTGTGGGCATATATGAAACTATCAGCCGATATATATTGATATTTATACTATCGGCTGGTATTTTCATCTATGAATTCATCTTCTCATGTTTTATGAATAGCCGAGACAGTTTGGGTCAGTTGTACTAAAAATATACTCGCTATACAATTCATCGTTACATAGACACTTCAAGGCAACTGAAACATGAAACCCTTGCCGTATGTGATATTTGGAAAAGGGTCGGACCATTTTATACCTATCATACGCAGTCTTATATTATATTATGTAATTGGCCGTTTCTACAAGTCGAGCTCGTGACCACACCAAGTCACACTATGACAACTCTATCATTGTGTTTAGGCTCTCCTTCCATTACACTAACACTAGATAAATGATAATATTATGGCTCCTTATGAAAAATAGAATGATATAAGAAGAGATATAATAGAATTTTTTGATTGGTTTTTTCCATAGCAATGATCTCATCTTCTTTGACCGATGGAACCAATATAAATTGTAGCAAATGTAAAAAATTATAGAAAAGAACTTCTATTTGAAACGCTTTATGATCTTTAACAAATTTTGAGCTTCGATGGAATTACCACATTAATGGTGGGTTTGGAACCTTGTTCACTGTAATGACTGATGAGCTGCTTCCTTACTCAGGGTGATGCTGGTGGCAGTGATGATGTAGTGGCCCGAACCTTTCTAATAAAGACGAAGAGTGAGGATGATCGGAATAAGCTGGCGGAAGCCATTCGAGAATATGCACCCACGTCGTGATATCTCTGAGATCGACACACCCATCTCAGATTGTGATACCGAGCTTGGTCGGATGCCTATGTCGGCCCAACTTTGCATCTTTGGTCATCCCTTCCGATGTGTGTTTCCGGGAACAACCCTTGAGAGTTTTTAGCATGGAAAGAGGAATAGAGAGGATTCTGTATCTTTCTTTTCTGCCTTTTTTGGTTGCATAATAGGTCAGAATTTGCAATATTCATAGTTATAAGCTTTTGGCATGTCTGAATCTTTTGTCCATGGAGCTTTGTTGCTAGTTTTGTTTGGTATGAATGTTTGGAATTTTTGGATTCAATTAGAAAACAAAATATCGGCTGATATATGATATCTTCAATTATATATCATTGTCAGGTTCTATCAATATTAATTTTTTCCAATACTGTCATAAAATTATGATATATCTTTTAATATTTGCCTATTAAATTTTCATTTGAGATTTTTGATTTTTGCTTTTGATATATCTAATATTTACTTATTGTTTGATATTGATAATGGCTGTAATTGATATTAATATTGATATTGATGGGTATATCAGTAGTGGGTCAGTTCAAAAGGAGTAAGTGGTCCAAAATCGACAGTGGCCTATTTATCTTTGGGACGGTCAACGCTGTCGTTGATCGAAGGAGCACAATAAGTAGGCTGGATGTAGCCTAAGATAAACATAGTCGAGATCAAAATCAGTTAACGCGTACCTTTTTAGGTTTTAACTGTCGTTTGTCCAAATTCTCTACATCTGTAAGAATGGTAATCTCTTTTATAACGGAAATTATTTAGAATCAGAACACATCCTAGAAGAAAGGTTAACAAATTAGTGTGTAATTTTCTGAAGGAACGAAATCCTCATTATTGACTCTTGTAGTCCAAAATGGTGCCTGCGTCCATATTCGGGAAGGTAACGATCCTCATAGAAGGTGGGCATTCCGGCTTGCCACTTAAAGGAAGGCAGCGGAAGCCTACGGCTATAAAAGGCCATGGAGACTTATTCCGTGGGATGCACTTTTGCATATTCAAACTAACAGAAACTTTCTAAACTCTCAAAATATCTTGGCATTCTATTCTCTCTCACTCTTTCTCTGTTACTAGTTCTCAACGAACTCAGTACGTAGAGAAATTACTTTCCGCGTGCATCTAAGACAAAAGTCACTATCCACGAGTATACCTCTAACCATCATTCTCAAATTCAATTCATAATATCCACCTTTGCTTTCTGAGTATTTAATTTCTTATTCTTAAAATGTTATTTACTGATTTAAGCGTCGAAAAGTTTATGATGGGATGACATCCTACTATCACTTGATCTCTTATTTGTAGTTATGGTGTGCATGATCCCAAACGTGAAAAATGATGATCGGAATCCAAAGAGCTGCTCGAATTTGTTGAAAGTTTGGATCTATAATGTATCAGATTTTAAAACTATATTTTTTTTTATGGTTTAAATTCTTGAATAATTTTGTTCATTGAGGCTGAATTTGGAGATTCAACTAAATTCCTAAGGTTTCAGTTTAATTATATCTCTCTTTATTAGGTTTGATACATGTTATAAAATGCTAAATTATTATTTATAAAAAATTATAATTATATGAGTGTTTTAAAATTATAAATTTT
>JAOVVI020002436.1:0-21123 GCA_028571085.2 Nepenthes alata | reverse complement strand
CCCCCCCCCCCCCCCCCCCCAAAAAAAAGGTCTGTATGCCTTCATGAGTTCCTTGTTTGATGTTTTTGGTGGAAAGATGACTTTGGTTGTATGTTCCATGAGTTGGCAGTTCTAGGTGGCAGAGTAACTTTATCATGCACATTTAAGTTGACTATACTTCTCTAGTGAGCATTTCTGTCAAAAGGTTTTCTACATTCAATGCTTCATTCGTTTTCTATGCCACTAATAACCTTGTACGCTGCAGATGACTTTGTTGCCTACCTGATCAACAGATTCATTGCAGCACACGAGGCTCTAGTGTCTGATGCATGGATGACTTCTATCTTTCTTAGGGAGTTGGCCATAGGGGTCCCATTGTAATACATGCTAATTGCGAGTTAATTGCTTTGATATCATCCATTTACTCATTCATTTTCATAACAATCTGTGCACCTAGGCACCACCTAGGTATATGCCTTATGTTTTGCATTAGTTCTACCTCAATTTCACCTTAGGTCAGTTGTCTTCGCTTAAAAAGTTAATCCCCATTTTGAATCTCTGAGGCTCTGAGTAACATCCCTGTGGCTTATTTTCCAATATGCACGTATGAAGCTTTTGTTCACTTGTAGCTGTAGAACTGAATTGTTAACAGCAAATATTAGCATCTTGTGCTGGTTTTACGTTCTATTTCAATACCTTGTTAGTGTCTTTGGAGGTCCGGACCCACCTGTTAAATGGCCTATCTTGAAGTAGCTATAATGATTGAGGCTCTTCTTTGCCATTGAAACCCTTTCCTTTCTTCTGTCTTGTCAAGAACCTCTTCCAATAACCTGGTTGACCTCAACTGTTGTGAGTTTAACTTTGATAAGGAAAGCTGGTCCAGTGTTTTTCTCTTCATAGTGACATTGTTTGTGCTTTTTTTTGGACTCTATAAATACGCATAATATCCTTTTACTCCCTGGGGTCAATTTTCTTCCCACTCAATCACTGGTTGTTTTTGGCTTCTGATTCATGTGACTGTTTGCTGGACTTAGTTGGTGACACTGTTCCATTAACTTTTGCAGGACATTGAAGTTGGAAAGGCAATTCGTCCTCAACTAGCTATGAGAGTTGGTAATGTGGCTGCCGCATGGAAAAAGGTTCGTCACCAGGAATAGTCTCCTCTGTCTGGGATATTTAATCTGGCAGACTCTCTCTGTCATAATCTCGGGACACTAATCTTGCTTTGTTGGGAGTCAGTCAATACATGCTATCACGTTCTCAACTTCTCCCTTTGATACGTAAGATGAGAGGATGATTAGGTGGGAATTGACATTGGCCTTGGAAAGTGAGTAGCCAACTAAAAGTAACCGTTGATTTTCCATGCTGATTTACTTCAATGATTTAATCTGAATGAGGTGCTTCCACCTTTCTGACATTTTTTCATTCTCGTCTTACACTCCCTCTGATTTCCCTTTTTATTTTCTCGGGGATTCGGTCTGCTAACCTTTGTTGGGGCATGCTTTTATCTCATAGATGTCCCTATCCTTTTGTCTTCAACCTTCACTTTATTATCTTCACATCTCTGTTTTTATTAAGTACATGTGACTGTGAGGTTGACTCTAATTGTGAACCCTTTCCCTTCTATAAAATTTGACCTACATTCCTGTATCCTGATACAAACTCTGTTGGAAGATTAGATTATGTCTTACTTTGTCATCCGACTCATTATATTGCAACACATTGTTCTTAAGCCAATGTTATTAGTCTTTATGTGCCAGTTATGTAAATGAATGGAACAATATAGGGTTGCCAAAAAAATTTCTATGTTGCTGGGGTCATGTCCTGACTTTTATACCTGCTTAGATGACCAATTGGGATGCATATGAAATTTTCTGAAGGATGGGACTTCACGTGGCTCTAGAGCAAGCCTCAAGGAAGTTGATCTAGCTTATTCTTTGTTCCAATTTATGATATCTGTTTTGAATTTGGTGTTGCAATGTTGAATTTGGCCATATTGATTCGTGTCCTTCTAGCTTCACGGAAAAGAAGTAGTGGTAGAGTGCAAATTTGACGGCGATCGCATCCAGATTCATAAGAATGGAGCAGATATACACTTTTTCTCAAGGTAGTTTCATCACCTGCTTGGCAGTTTTCACAGGGTTTCATGGATTTTATAGTTTATCTCAAGAATTTTTTTTGTTAATTTGGATGGCTCTTGTCTGAATACATATCCCCTGGCAAAAAACCTGATCATCTTAATTTTACGTGCAATAGTGAAGGGTATTCCACTTAGTGTCTTGCTTCAGTTAGTAGGCTTCATTTTTCTATACCATATATGGTGACAACATTTTCCTGATTTGAGGAATTTTTTGTTGCATTTTCTCTTGATTTGAGGTATTTTTGTTGTTACTCTGCTATGTTTGACTTATTACTTTGTATTTTGTGCAGGAACTTTCTTGATCACACTGAATATGGACATGCAATGTCAGATATTATTATTGAAAATGTCCTGGTAGATAGGTAGGTAGGCATGAATTTTAGTCTCCCTTTTTTAAGTAAATTTTGATTATGGTATTTTGCTCTCTTCTCTAATTGCCCAATTTTCCATCATTGTTCTATAATCATTTGTTGCTACTAATTCCAGTCAGGGTTGGAGAAGCTTTATGTTTTCTTATCCACCTCCCTGTTTGCTATGCAATCTGTGCTTTATGGTTGATGCAAGTGATGTTTATTTAGTGAAATTAAGGAGGGGACAGGGAGGGAGCTTGAGGAAGAAAAGAGATACAGGAAAACTGTTATATGATCCTGTCTATAATATACCTTGCATTTAGTACTTGAAACTGGGGTTAATACTGGTGAGATTTACACTGCCAGTAAAAGTAGACTTGCCACTAATATTTTTAAATTGTGATTCACAAAACAAGCATACTGAGGGTAAAAAGTATAAAGTATTTACGTTGCCAGCCAAAGTGAGGTTAATACTTGGATAAATTTGTACTAGGTCAATGGAATCGGAGGAATGATATTAAATCTAGGAAAGTCCTTAATTCTTGTTTGAATTTGGCTGGTAGAATGGATAAGATGGTTGTCCATCTTTTGCAGTGGCTTATGCTTATGCTTCTTCTTCTTTTTTTTTAATCATATAAAAAATATATATTGGAGAGGGTTGGCTCTTTAAAGTTTATTTCATTAGTGTCACCTATCACGTGGGTGATGCCATCACATTAAGCTGTGCTTCTGCAGTTCACTGTGTGAGTGTGATGATTGTTATAATCATTGCTGACATTGTGTTTTGTTTTGGCTTGAGAGGGTGGAATTAGATTATTGTTTCTGGTTCTAGTTATTTCCACTTATTGAAGAATAAGCTTATTTTCTCTGTGGGTGGAAATAGGCAGAATCTTCCCAAACCTTATATAACTTGTAAATCCTGTATTGTCAGTTACTGGAGAATTTGCTTATTCTCTTCTATATCTAGCCAGTCTGTAACTGCTTTGTTGAAATGTCCACGTCTGTCTATTTCCGTGTTGTCCTCTGTTCTTTTTGGTTTATGTTCTTTTCTAATTTGGCAAAATTTGCACTTTATCCCAACCATATATAAGCAATTTACTGAATCACTAGTATGCCAAAGAAACTTATAATCATTGTTGATATATACATGAGGATTGAGGAGCCTTCCTGATGAATTCAATAATTACTAGCTGCTCTGTAGATTACTTGGGAAGGCAAACCATGTATTTAACGTGAGCCTAAGATTCTGACCAGTTATTACAGTTCAGTGAGCACACCAGTATGGCATGCGGAGTGCGCAGGCTAATTTTCTTGCCAGAAACTTCAGCTTGGATAATAACCAATTTCTGGAAGTGCTACCTCTCCTATTCTCTGTTTTTTTGAAGACCTGCCCTAGATCATGACCAATCTTCATGAAATTTCACCTTTCAAAAGTTCTTTCTAAGAGGATCACATTGGCCCATTTTAATGGATAAGTTACCTGTTCTGGAACTGACTTCCCAGGGATGTAGTGTCCTTGCTTCTGTAGTTATTTCAACTGTGTAGCTTCTTAATACATAAAGTCCCTTCAGATTTTTCTCTGGAGTCTGGAGATTTCACCTTATGCATAAGTATCTTTTTTTCTCCTTTGCATTTCTGTAATAAACTCATGGTTTTGATTACCTCTTTGAAGCATAGAGTGCTTCACTTCGATCAATTTGTATTTTGGCTTTATCAGTACTATTGGGAATGACTGGCTTCATTCAATATTGAAAAAGCATGGTGTTTTGACTGTCAACCTCTTCAACTTGGTTAAACTAGTAATTCTTATATCATTGACATTTATATTTCTGTTGAACATTGCAAGATGCATTCTTGACGGTGAAATGTTGGTATGGGACACATCAACAAAACGTTTTGCTGAATTTGGATCAAATCAGGAAATTGGTTTGAACTTCTTACTGAGCTTTCTTCTTGCTGCATTTAATTTCATCTTTCATTTGTCAAGAATGTTTCTTTTGGTTCACAGCCAAGGCTGCAAGAGAGGGACTTGATGACCACAGACAGGTTCCAAACTGTCCCCTATGATATTTATAGTTGTTTCTTGCATAGTAATTTTTCTGACTCTTTTTGCTGTCTTTTTTGCCAATCCAGCTCTGTTGTATCCTTTTGTATGTTCTAATTTTAAATCAGGTCTTTGTTTCTAGGAGGTGCCTTTCTTCTTTGTGCAGGTCTGTTGTCCCCAAATGATCTGGATAACTATCTTTCCAGGACCTAAATAGTTTCTGTTCTTTTTCCTTACATCTAAAATGGCTAGATGTTGCATTTGATATTCTTTATGTTAAAGATACAAGTGTTATTCATCAAAGCTTGAAGGAGCGACAAGAGCTTCTTCGGAAAGTTGTGAAACCTTCAAAGGGACGTTTGGAAATTTTAGTACCAGATGGTGGTCTTAATACTTATGAATCCTATGGTAAATGATATATTTTTAATAGCTTCTAAAAAGTCTATCTGTAAAAAATTTGTGGTTCTATTTGGTTGACTTTGTAAATTTGACAAAAGTGATCATTTGATCCAGTTACCTGCAGAGATATTTTTTTGGTTCATTTTAGATTCATTTAGGCTTTATCAGCTGAGATTTTTGATGGATACTGCTGAATGTAATCAAACACTGATACCTGAATAATATGTTGAATGCTGATGTAGAGAGATATTATAGTACACCAGTATGTTAGCCTAAGCTCTAGATCAGAGCAACTGGAAAATAGCAGGTGTAAGGTTTGTTTTATGCTTGGCATTTGGGGTAGAAAGGAGTTTTTGAAGGTTTCATGTCTTGGCCTGTTTGATGTGGAGGTTGATGAGGTCATGCTGTTTGACAAGGTTTTTACATTGGTCTAGATTTAAGAATTAGTGGAGAACATGGATAAAAATATCAATATCGATTTTTGTCGCAACTGTATCAATAGTGAGCATATCAAGCAATTCGTATCGGTATCAAACGTCGCAAACACAGCTTTTTTTCTCACAACCACATCAAAATTAAGTTACGTACGAAAATTTGATCATTTTTAATAATCTATTTACCCATTTAAGGATTTTAGTTAATTTTGTAAAATTTTAAAATCCTTTTAGGATATTGAAAAATATCTAAATTTTTTTTATATATATACATATGTTATTACTTTACAATGTGGATTGTTAATTTAGGATGTTAGTTATATTTAGAAATGTGAATCTAAGCTTCCAAGAGCGGAAGAAAAAAAACGGCTGGTGTAAGATTTAAGCTTATAGTCATGCTATTTGTATCTTTGTCTATTTTGCCTTACTTTCTAAACATCCTGTCATTTCCATCTTTTTATTTATTAAATTCCTTCTCCTATTATATTTTCTTCTTCTGTCGGCCACTTTCAAAAAGCACTAGTAAGGATCCCAAAGCAAACGGAGTGTGAAGTTATAGTAGTCTAGAGTAACTGGAGGAACTCATTTGCTTTGTTTTTTTCAAGTTATCTAATGTAACATCTAATTTACTTCCACTATTCCGTTAAGTTGTGACTTTAGAAGTGGAAAGAATCAAAACTTGTGAACTTGATGATTACTTTTCTGTGTGGATTCTGCTTTCTTGCAGGTGAACCATGGTGGTCCCTTCTAGCTCACAGTGCTGATGATGTTGAGAGATTTTTTAAAGGCACCATTGAAAATCGGTAACTTTTCTTATTTGAAGGTTCATCTATCATTTTTTTGGCAAGTACCACGAATCTGCATTTCTCATAAAATTTAGGTGAAGTTGCTTTTTAAGTCTCACGTTATTCAATTGCCAGATGAGCTTTATGTTCTGATGGCTGTTCATGACCTCATCTACTTCACTTTCTGATTGTCTCACTCTTATAAGGCTCTTATTGTCACTACCCATGGTGCCATCACTTTAACCTCATATTATGACACTGCAAATCATACTTCTAAACTACTCAACACAAATATCTTAGACTTCCATAAGATAGAATTTCCTTGAAATTACTCCACAACTTATATATCTTTTAATATTATGACATTTCATGATTACTACAATCATCGTACAAAAGTCATCAATAGAAAAACTTAAACAAGGAAATATTGATTACAAAGATAATCATGAAAACTAAAACAATTAGGTCTTCCATTGTCTGAAGCCTCTTGCTACTCTAAGAGAAGGAACAAAAAGAGTGAATCGACTACCAGCAAATAAAATCATGATTCAGGATTGAAAATAACAACATGATATATTCGCAAATGAGATTCAAACATGATAAAATGAACTAAGAATCTTATACTATATTCCAGTACCATCAATTAACTTATATCAATCTCTCCATTGGCAAGTATTAAATAATATATACCATCACACATATATGCTCACTGTTGGAGATGTCTCAACTCAACATTAATCGTCAATTCCCATATGATGGTTTATGCAAGGAATATAAGTAACATAGCAACACAACAATATATCAACAATATCAATTGGAATGAATTAGGTGTTGTTCAATATAGTTTTCACTAAGGATTCCTGGGTTACATATTCCCAGATTCCTTAGTGTGTACACACATTGTTTCTTAGCTCATCCATGATGAACATGATGATAAAAATATCAAAGGAAGTCAAAGAACGAATAATTTCAAAAAGGATGGATGGATGGCAATTTCCCACCAAGTCTAAAATTTTCAACACTTCAGGTTTAACAATTCTAAACTGCACTTCTGGATTTAGGTACTTAAATTAATCATGTAAACATCACGTAGGTCAAGATGATCTTTTCAGACGCTACAACCCTCCGTTAATTTATCTGAATTTTATTTCAACAACCATTAAAGTGATGTATTTTAACACTTGAGGCAAAATCTATGACATTTACTTGAAGCTTACTACACCAGCCAACCTTGTGGCCATAATTAATTTTAAATTTTTCCACCAGATTATCAAAATAATCAATTAAGTTATCATTCCACCCATAAAGTAAGCTTTTTTATCACTTGACTATTAGTTGTATCACCATTTTCTCTATTACTTTTCAATCATAAAACTCATAATAATTATTTTGGACATTTTTCAAATAGAATTAGTTTGATCATGAATTTTATCATAAGCTTCAGATTTTCAACTTAACGACCAAATCTGCTTCTACAACTAGACTTCAATTTAGTCAACACTTCACCCATAATGACTTTATCAAAATTCCCTATAACATTAAAATATTACTAAATCCATCATGCCCCATGATTCTTTTAAGCAACTTAACATATTAATGCATGCATTATTCAAACATTTCCTCCATTGTACAAAATTGGTTATTAGTTTACATCATCAGTATCACCAAAATTTGACAGGATAAACTTGAAATAATTCTAGCATAAATTTTATAAGTTAAGACCATAATTTTCACATGAATTTCTTATGATTCAAGCATGATTTGTCTTACTTCAACATACTAAATCATTTGAAAATGCCATTATGATTTCTTTATTACTCTGTTATGGAGTTAAGCATTTAAAGACAAAGAAGAAAGATTACGAATCACTTACTCAATTTCTTCAAGTTAGCTCATCTTCCGTCAAAACTCATCCAATTTGTTTAAGAGGCTTTGTGTGGAGTGTAATATTTATAGATTTCTTGGGGGCCTTCTCCCTTGCCACCTCATTGGACACTTGAAGAATCGGAAGTATGCACTTAGGATACCTGGCAAGCACGCAAGTTCCACCTCCACAACTGCCTCTACTAACTCCATGTTTAAAGGCATCTAGCAGTGCTAGACTTCTTGGTGCTCTACTATCTCCCACTGTGTAGTTGCTTGACACCACAATTTCCACTGAAGTATGGAAATTTTTCATATGTTTCTACTTACTCACAAGTCTTGAATGGGCTCCCAAGACGACTCCAAATAATTGGGTGAAAAATGGATCAAAATTTTCTACGGTTTGAAGGCAAAATCCAACTATAGTAGCCCATTATGCTCTAGTCTAAACCAATTGGCCTTACTTAAGAAAACCTATTAGATTGTGCAAACTAAGTCCACTTATTGTAATTGTGTAATTTCAATATCTATGTCAAGAATAAAAGCCTTCTAAGCATGCCAGGAAAGCAGCAAAATCTAAATGACTTGAACTAGAAGAAAGATATTGTACTTGTTTAGCCTTCATGCCTTACAGGATTAAAACTGGCAATGAGTTGTATGTGAGATGGTCACAAGGCATTGTTGCTAGACATCTGTCATAATGTGTCACATGCTAAATTGGTCTTATTCCAAAATTTCCCTCACCTTTTGAATTTTTATTACTTTAATTGACGCAAATGTGACCTGTTAACTACAAGACAAGCAACCATATGTTTCAAGTAATGCCAATGTGTGCTCACTGATTATTTTTTTTATCATCGAAAATTAATTCAGTATGACCTTTTTATTTGAAATTGCTGATTACATAGCACATGCATGGATGAAATTCTTATCGAACAAGCCAAACAATTTGATGTTCCTCAATACTTTTTTTTTGGCTTAAACTTTAGATGTAGGTGATTTAGAAATATTATTTACTGTGGGTTTGATTTGTTGGAGTATTGTACCTTAAACATGCAAAATGCTTAGTATCCTTGTAAATTTTGTAAAATAGTTCTGAGTTTTTGGAATCTTGAACAATTGATCTTTGTTGTTTTTCTTTTTTGTAAGTGTATATATCATATGCTTTGAAGTCACATGCACGCTAAAATGATTGCTATGTTGGAAAATCCATATCCAAGAGATAATTTCTTCAGTTTCCAGGGATGAGGGGATTGTTATAAAAGACCTTGGTTCTAGATGGGAACCAGGTGACCGAAGCAGCAAGTGGTTGAAGTTGAAGCCTGAGTACATCCATACTGGTTCTGATTTGGATGTTCTTATCATAGGTTGCTCTCACACTTTGAAAAACATTGTTCATGCTGACTAGCTCTTCCTCAATTTCTTCCCGCTAAGCAACTTTGCTGACTCCCGTTTCTTTTATGTAATTTTAATTCTAAACGCTGTCAACCTGTGAATACATGTTTGTAGGAGGATACTACGGCTCTGGACGTCATGGAGGGGAGGTGATTTTCATATCGTTACCATTATCTTCTCTGTCCATTCTTTTGTCTGCCATTCCACAGAAGGTGGAAAACAATAACATTAGAATTTCTTATTGGTGGTAGGTAACTCAATTTCTGTTGGGCCTTGCTGAGAAGCCGGCTTCAAACACATATCCTAAGAGGTATGCTAATTTTTGGGTGAAAAATTATTGCTTAGTTGCCATGATCATATTCTGTACTTATTCTATGCGTCGAAGCACATTATTGTGTTGGAAATTACCAATGTTATCATTGTCATTGACATCTTCAGCATTTTGACATTCTTTAAATTCATGATCAAAGTACGAGTCAGGATAAGTTTTTTATTGCCAAGTAAATGGGTGAGTTCATGTAAACCTCCAGACTGGTAAATTCCTAGTCTTTGTATAACTTCTTGAATGGATGTTCATCCTAAATGAAATTCAAAATAGTGGGAAGAGAAACAAAGGTGATGAAAGCAATTATTGTAGATGAGCTAAATATTGTGGTATTTCCACATAACATTTGGTTGCTTCCTTGGGGAAATCATTATGAAAGGCCTGCCTTTTAGACTTGATAGTTCAGCTGGTGTTTTGTTTTAACTCTTGCAATAATGATTTAAGAAGGTTTCCATCTTTGGGGTCCCAATCTTGCTTGCTTATTTAATTGTTATTTTTTATGTTAGCCATTCCGCTCTTGGCACCTTAATTTTCTTGGCATATGCTATTTTCACGTCCATGCTAAGCAAAACATTTTTTAAGAACACTAGTTTTATGTGTAAGTAAGAAAAGAATATAAGTAATAGCCTTCTAAATAGCTCTATCCATGGTCAGTTAGAAATATGATCACTTCACAGTATGCTGCCTCTTTTTCTTTTTCCTTATTTGTTTTTTTCCCCAAAAAGATCATTTAACAAAAGCGCATTTCCGCCATGGCAAACATTTAGTATCCACCTTCTGAAGACCTTCAACATAGCAAACCATAGGCATTATTACCATTTGACTACTCAGGCAATTCAATTTCTTTTCTTTTGTTTTTTATTCTTTGAACAACCCTTATGCAATAATGGGGTATTTTGCATGCACCAATGTGGAAGTCGTGTGGAATGTGGACTAGGTTGGTCTTTTATATTTTTTAAATTTCTTTTGTGCAAACGCAAACGAGACTTCAACATGGCATCATCTTTAATAGGGATTTCAAATGTGTAATACATGATGTGTTAGGCATACGATATGTATTTTTTATTGATTAAGGGGTGCCTAGAAAAATGTGTCTTCTTCCCAGGGGAAAAAAGAAACATGAAATGAAGGCTACACCACTGTGAAACTTGAGGGCAGAAGTTTTACTTTGGGATCTTGTCATTAAGATTAGTTGAATAAAAGAATGTGAGTGGAGAGGGCACAAAACCTATGGGCATGATTCTAACTAGATGGGAAGAATGCATTTTTTCCTATCGATCAATTTTCCATACTGTATGCAGGAACTGTTTGCATTCTCTTAGTGTTGTAGGCTTCAGTTGCATACGCTAAACAGGAAAATGCAGGAAGAATTCAATTTCTTCCATACTAAGCCACCTAAAGTGCATAAGCTCTAGTAGAATCAGTTGGAGATAAAATTTCATCCAACTAGCAGCTTCTGTTGACTATACAGTTAGGCTAACTCATTGTTGTTTGCAGTAAGGTGTACTTAACAATAGTGTGTTTCCCTTGTTTTATTTGCAAGATGGTGCTGGGAAAACTTTTAGATGGAAAAAGGCTGACAATGTTGAACATTATTTACTAGATACTGTTAATTGGCTTTCACAGTCAACAATATAATTTTTTTGCTAATGGAAACTTTTTGTAGGTTCATTTCCTTTTGCAGAGTGGGTACTGGACTTTCTGATGAGGAGCTTGATGAATTAGTAACCAAATTGAAGCCTCATTTCAGGTATTTTTTCAGGGAATACGGTTCACATGCTTATCAAATACAGAACTGCAACTTAAATCTCTCATCATGTCCATTTTTGGCCTTCCCCACCATCACTTACCCCTAAAAAGGAAAGTGGGAAAAAAAAAGTTCAACATTGAACTAGCTGGCTAGGGACCATTTTTGTTTTTCCTTTTTTTTTTAATTTTGTTTTGGGGGTGGGTTGCTTTCAGTGATCAGCTTGTCCCTAAGTGATTCTGTGACTAAACCAGGGAGTCTGTTATTTCCATCAGATAGTTATTAGTGTTTTAATCAATATTCTGCATGTATTGCCCAGTGCTATTTCCATCAGATACCCGGATTCAGGATACTTTGTACATAAATGATGACATTTAAGATGTCATTAATTTCTCATGTTATTTATGCTTATCTTTTGTGGATGGTTCTCATGATATGTACAAGTATAGCCCCCTCTTAATATGTGGCCTTTTATATTTGAATGGTTTTAGGATTCTGTCTGCTAGTCCTATGCTACTTGTTATAGACATCATTTTTTGCCGTTATTATTTCTAGAATTAAGCTAATTCATCAAGTCTGTTACTGCTGGTCATGGCTAATTTATAGAAGTGTCCTTCACACTGATAAGTCATTTATGCTTCAAGGAATATTTACTGCAGATGTTCACATTATCTATTCTGTCTTCTTAGGAAGTATGAATATCCAAAGAAGGGAGCGCCAAGCTTTTACCAAGTTACTAATAATTCAAAGGAGAGGCCAGATGTTTGGATTGAAAGCCCTGAAAAGTTAGAACCGCTTCCTCAATCAATTTGCAGTTGAAGAATTTAACTTTTTTAATTTCCAGATATTGACTTTTTCTTTCATTTTATGTCTATTTCTTATCATTCTTAGTTATTATTGGTTTTCTCTATCTTTTAGATCAATAATACTTTCTATTACAAGTGATATTCGTACAATAAGGTCTGAGGTATGGCTTAGTTTCCTGTTTGTTTGTTTGTTTTTTTTTTTTCTGCTCATATTGGAAGCAAGAATGCATTTATACTTCATATAAAATTGATCCTGGCATTGAGACCACAGCATGGGCAATGATCTGCTTCACTTCCTCAGGTATTTTCTGCACCATACAGCTTGAGATTTCCCCGTATTGACAGGGTGAGATATGACAAGCCTTGGCACGATTGCCTTGATGTCCAATGTAAGGCGATGGAATTAGCAAAATGCCTTTTGTTTTTACTTAGCAAAAATAGAAAATGCTTTTGTTAGTAATCAAATTTGCAAAAGTACACATCCACACTCCTTTTTCCCACTTTGCTCTTAGGCTAGAATAAACATGAATTCTCCATTGAAAAATCCCATCTTTTGCTTGTTCCTTTCAGCTTTCATGGAACTAGTATACTCAAGCAATGGTACGGTGCAGAGAAGAGCATATGATGAAAGCTTGCAATATGATAAGCCAAAGCGCTCAAAATCCTTAAGAAGAGGAGACAAAAAGAAACTTTCACTTGTTCCCTCTCACTTTGTTCATACTGATGTCTCCAATGTGAAGGGCAAATCCTTCATGTTCTCAGACTTGGTATTTTGTATCCTGTTTCTGTAGTGTCTGGATTCTTTCAGTTATTTTTTGTTAGTGCTAAAAGATTTACACTTCTTCTTGTGTGTCTTTAGCTTGTACCTCTTTTGCCAAGTAACTTTAGGTTGTAGCTTTTCATTTTCATTTTTTTTCCTGAAATTCCCTTGTTGTTAACAAGCTTTTTTGAGTCACTTGTCACTAGTTAGATGGTTGTTTTCCGCATACCCCACTACATTGTACATCATCTCAGCTGTGAATGGGAAGAACTCTGGCAAACTTTTGAGCTCCTTTATGTTACGGGTGAATTCATACAAAGGTAAGAGCACTAACTTGTTCTATTCATCTCAGTTGTGACTATTGAGCACAAGTGGGCCCTTCTCTAAATGAGCTGCTCGCTTGGAGCGGTTGTTATATGAAGAAAGGAAATGCATGCAGAATCTTTTGACTGAAAGTGGCTTGAGTTTTATGGATGGAAAGAAATGCAAGATCATTTGAGAATTCAGAGGAATCAGAGCTGGATTTATCCTCACAAAGGCTGAATCTACTGTTTTTTGGATGAATGGTTCTCATCTATCATGCTATCTTGAGGAGCTTTCCTGCTACCTTGAACTAAATGGAGTTGCTTTTGCTAAGATATTTATTCTGTGCCATATTCTCTATATGCATCCATGTTAATTAATAAATAATTGTTTCTTACTCAAGCCAACACCAGACTTGACCTGCCTAGATCTTTTCCTACTAAATGAGGTCGGTTACATAGTTTCTTTGCCACCTTTCATTTTTTTTTTTTCAGATAATTTCCTCTGCTAACTCCAAACAAATGTCTTACTCATTAAAAAATGAATAAAATTCTGGCTGTGTTACTTAAATTATGTGGATGGTCAACATTTAAGTGCTGATTGCCTGCACCCTTGTTCTCTTGGTCTGTTGAAAGTGGTTTACATGACTGCCAGACATATTTTGGAGATTTCAATAGATCCTTTCTCTCTTTCTATTCTTCTGTCCAAACAACTAAATCATATTTATCTTTTATATTCAAATGACGGATGATTACCATCTTATGCTGAGATATTTTTTTTACAACCCTTGCTTTTTTAGATGTTTGTAATTGCCCCCTGTTTGATGGTTAATCGTTCCCTAACACAGAAAAGACATTGTGAATGTGCCTCCTAATAAATCTTTAGATGAGCTGCATAAAATGGTGACCGAAAATGGAGGCGCTTTCTCTATGAATCTGAATGACACTGTTACTCATTGTGTTGCAGCTGAAAGTAAAGGTACTTTTCCTCACCTTGCCTCGTTGTAGATGTGTGCGCGATTGTGGCCTTAAGTAGGTGTACATATTCTCTGATAAACCAGTTATAGTAATGCCTACAAAAACACGTATAGGATTGGGAAAAAGATCCCTTGAATATTGGGTGGTAGTTTTTAAATCAGATCAAATAAATTATGAAGTAAGCAAAATACTGTCTCTTATTTTTCTTCGGGTGATAAACATTGGTACAATAAATATTGTTAGGGATCAAATACGAGGCAGCAAAGTGCCGCAGAGATGTTATCCACTGTTCTTGGGTTTTGGATTGTTGTTCACAAAAGAAGCTTGTCCCCTTACAGCCAAAGTCAGTGACTTTTTCTTCCTCATCTTGTTTTGTGTCATATATTTTCAATCATATATGAATTCCTGTGCTGGATTCTACAGGTTTTTCCTCTTCCTATCCAAATCTTCAAAGAAGAAGTTGCAAGAAGAGATTGATGAATTTTCTGATTCTTACTTCTGTGATCTTAACACTGCAGAATTCAAACAGGTACACATGCATGTTTTCTCATTCTCTTTCTATTATTGAAATTTTAGCATGTCCTTTTTTATTAGTATTCACAACACCATCCTCCTGGAGATTGAAAGAGGTGGGTGTTGAGGGAGGGAGAGAGGGAGAGGATGAAGGGGAGAACTGTTAAGTGAATTGATCTCAGAGAATTTTCTAATTTCCCTGGACTCTTGAGTTAACCAGGGTGGAGACATCTATCATGCTGAACTAGTTAAACAACTTTGGAATGGTCTTTTCCATTGCCTAAATGTAAATGGCAGCTGACTCATCTCTGCACTTGGTGATCTCTTACTGAACAGTCGTCATAATTATGAAATGTCATTTCCTCCTCTTGGTCGGTGGGGAAGATTTTCTGGAATCAGATGATCTCACAAGTATTACGTAATTAGCACATCACATTTAATTTGCGGGCTTGATTTTGTTTGTTACAACCATGTAATTAAATTTCTAGTGGAAAAATGCCCAATTTGACACCTTTTTCAGTGCCTCTTCCTCGTATTTCTCATTGGATGACTGACAAATATGGATATTAAAGGTAAAATAATATTTGCTGCACCTATTTCAATCTATTATAAGCTCAATTAGGTTCTATAACTTCTTGACTTGATGTCTAAAAAGTTGAAGAAACAACATGGTATGTCTGGTGGTATCATCTTTGTGATACTGGAGTGTAGGGTACCTTTACTGAAAACAAACAAGCAAGCATAATGTGCATCTATGCCTTCTTTTATATTTTGTGTGTGAGAGCATGGCTGTTGCCCACACAACAGCAACAACAATAAAACAACATGACAAGGCCTTATGTCCCACTTAATAGGGTCAGCTGAATGAATTCATTTGCCCCAATTGGCTTAGTTTAGGGCATCATCCTCTGGAAAAAAGAAGCAATATGGAGTGCTTTTTTATTACCTTGGTTTTACGCCTAAATATCCTTTTGTAGTATGCTAACCTCGATAACTCACCTTTTCTCACTAGCGTGTCACTAGCTGCTATCCACGCACCAGCTATTAAGCTATGAATACATCCAATATCCCAGGATAAATGTCATGCCCTCTCTGTGATGCAAACAATGACACTGTTGTCACCTAGAATTGTCATGCGTTTGAGTCTATGTCCACTGCTTCAGTACTCACAGAATCATCATAGAACTCTGTCATGGCTATGAATACCTCTAATCTCCCAGGCTAAATGCCATGCCCTCTCTATGATGCAAACAATTTCTCTGCTATCACCTGGACTTGTCATGTGTTTGAGTCTATGCCACTACAATACTCCTGAACCATCATACGACTGTGATTTCTAAACTTTCTTCTAACAATTTCCTTTCTTTTGTTTACATTAAATTTTTCGTAGATTTTAGGCAATGCCAAGAAATCAGAAGATACTGGAACTGTTGAGTATTACAAGAGGAAATACTGCCCCAAAAGTAAATGGTCTCTCTTTCATGGCTGCTGCATTTACTTCCATCTCCTACTACAGTTTCCGTAAGATCTTTTTCCTGCACTTGCTTTAAACAGTTAAATTGTCTGGATACCATGTGCTCTTATTACTTGTTTTTATTTGGGAGGGCGTGAATAATTACTCTCTGTACTTGAAGGTCTCCGTTACTGTGAATGAGTTAATTTATTTTCTGCAAACTGTGTTTCTGAATTTTTTTTGTTATTTGCAGATATGTGAGTTGCGAAGGCCTATTGAAATTAGTATTGAGGAGGATGACAATAGATGTTTCTATGGGCGGTGGCAGAGTCAGAAGCAATCTTTCTGAGGCTACCCACGTAGTAGTCATTTCAGTGCCAGGATATGCCATCAATTTTGAAACATTGTTGGAAAGGTAAATTCTAGTTTATTGTGTAGTGATTATGGTTTCCCAGAAAAAAAAAGAAGAACATATTATGGTCAATGATGGCTTCCATTTTCAATGGCTTTGGACTTTAAGCCTGTGATAGTATCCACTAGAGTTTTCCTTTGAAAAAAAATTCGTGGTGCATAGGTATTGAGTTTGGTATGATCCCTGTTGAAATCTTCTTTAGTTGAAATTTTAGGTCAAAAGTTTATGCTTTTTCCCATAAGAAATGTGGTCTTCATGCTCAGTATATTAGTGACTGTGCTAGTTTGTTGATAGCTTTCTTCGTCTATTGGAGGTTCATGTTTTGTTAGATTTCACTTCTGCTTTCATCAAATGAGTTTAAAGCTGACTTGGTAAAGTAAGAGTTTCTGGCATAGTAACTGCAGAAATATAATGGTTTATTTGAGGGCGAGAAAATTATCTTATTCAGATATGAGGTTATTTAATGTATTAATTAAACTTTCAGCTGTTACCTTGCCTGTCATTAGGTCTAAAGTTGTATGCTATTGCTGTGGTGATTATAGATTTTCTTGAGTAGATTTCAGATTGGCTTGATGACCTATGGAGCTTAACCTGCTCATTCTGCTTATGGTACCTATCTGGTGTGTCCTTGGCATCCCTTCACTTAAAATCTGTCTTTTGCGTTCACAAATAAGAGTCACGTTTCTCATATTTAAGGAGAAGTTTATTTAAGCTTCTCATATTCAATGCACCACCTGCAATAGCTTACACCTATTAGATAATGTACTTACTACATGCATGACCATAATTATTACACCTAGGCAACTATTTTATTTGATTAAACACTTGTGTTATTTGTCTAATCATGTTCAATGTGAGAAATCTTGTCAAGTCAATGCATCATAAGAGAAACAAACCCATCCCTCTCCAACAAAAAAAAAACCCAAAAATGAAATGAAAATAAAGAAACAAATTCTTGTTTTTTCCTTTGGAGGGGGAGGCCATATTAAAATGACCGTAAAGATCTGTACTCATATGCAAGATGAAGGTGGGGTTATTCAGAGTTTTAACCTTCCTCTTCCTCCCGATGCAGTCTAATAGCTGCTCCACTTCATCCAGATACCTTAAAGAAGTGGTATATAGTAATGAGACCTTGGGTGTCCTTATAGTATCAGTTTTACTTTTATCTTGTCTAAGTTGTGTGAAGGTATAACAACTCGAGAAAAAAAACCCTACTTAAGGGTTAGGTTTATTTATATGTATTTATAGGGTTATTTATAAGTAAAAAAAAATATTAAATTACCCTTTTGAAGGAGCATATATGTTGATCATGTTTGGGTTGTTATAAATGTACGTAACTCGAATTCTAATCAAATACTTGGTATAAATGCCTACAAGCTAATTTATAATTCTCACTTGTCAGATGTAAATTAGTCCTTGTTGGACTTTCTTGCGAACAAAGTAATAATCTACTTTAATATATTGTGTGTCTTTGTGAAATACCAGATTAGATACAATATGGATAGCTTTTTCATTGTCGCACCACAGTTAAAAAGGCCCAAAACTTTTACAACCAATAGACTTAAGTAATTGCCAAAGCAATATAGCTTCATTAGTAATATGTGTCAACACATGATATTTTAATTCCGTACTTGACCTGGTTGTCGTGTTTTGTTTCTTACTTTTCCATAACATAATGTTGCCTCCAATAAAAAATACAATAGCCAGTGGTACCATTGAGAAAGCCCTCAACCTGATTATAACATGATTACTATAAAACAAGCATCACCCTAGTGTACCATTGAGATACCTCATAGTACGCATCATAGCCTCCTAATGAGAGCACAAGGAGAAGACAAAAATTGACTCACAACACTTGTTGGGAAAGTAATATTTATACGAGTTATAATAAAATAATTGAGTTTACCAATTAGTCGTTGGTAACCTTCTTGTTTAGTATGGATCTTATAATTATATGGTGATAAATTAATTCTTGGATTTATGAGAATATCACAAGGTTTCTAATCCACAACACTAATTTCTCGAAATAAATCCACAATGTACTTTTCCACGACGACACTTAGCAACCTTAATACCCCAAAAATAATGAAACTCCCAATGCTATCCATTTAAAATTGACTTTGAATGAATAATTTTAGATCCATAATACTAATATTATCACTGTCAATAATCACAATGTTATCTGCATACACGAAAAGAATAATACACCCAGTATTAGAGTGATGATAAAACACAGAGTGATTGCTGTCATGAGAAGAAAGCCCAAGCTTATACATAGTGTTACTAAATTTGCCAAACCACACTCGTGAGGACTGTTTCAAACCATACAATGACTTTTTCAGCTAGCAAAAATATCCAGATTCTTCGCAAGCAATGAACCTTGGAAGTTGCTCCAAATAAACATCCTTATGAAGATTATTATGCAAGAAGGCATTTTTAAAGTGTAATTGATATAAAAGTCAATGATGAATCATAGCTAATGAGATGAACAGTCTAACATAAATTAATTAAAGATAGGAGTGAATGTGTAAACATAGTCTATCTCATAAGTCTGAGCATATCCTTTGACTACTAGATGGGCTTTCAATTGAGCCAAAAAATCATTTGAGTTGATTTTTATTATGTAAACCCATTACAACTAATGTGTTAGTCTCTTTGGAGGCAAACAGACTATCTCACGTGTGATTATACTCGAGTATAGCCATCTCTTCCTCTATAATTTTCTGTCAATTAGATTGGGAAGTAGCCTTAGATATAGATCAAGGCACACTAATCGAGTCCAAAACAGTTACAAAAGCCTGATGAGAAGATAAAACACCAACATAAAATAGCGTAGTCGTCAATGGATATTGAGCTCAACTATAATGACCCTTTTATTAAGACAGTTGGAATGTTTGAATCGGTTTCTTAATCAGGAACAATTGTCGGAATAATTGGCTCAATAGTAGTTGTCTTCAGATCCACTCCTAAAGAGAAACTAAACATCGGATGATGTTCACAAACATATGTTTGGGTGACGGAAGGACAAGAAAGTGCATGTAACACAGGTGTAGATGATATAACATTTGAACAATCTCATACAAAAGAATATCATTGCCAAGACAGAAACTTAATGATAGACTTGTTGACAACCAATTAGGATGAAACGTACACTCATGAAATGTGATATTAGAAGACACTAGAAATCGTTGCAACTTTGAAGAGAAACACCGATATCCCTTCTAAGTGCAAGGATATCCAAAAAATTATACCACAAAAGCTTGTGATCAAACTTCGTCACCTAAGGTCGAATATTACGGACATAGCAGACAACCGAAAAAATCTTCAATTGAAGAAAACATAATGGCTTGTTAGGAAATAATACATAATAAGGAATTTTTTTTCTAAAGAACAGCTGATGGCATCCGATTAATAAGATAATAAATTATCAACACTGCATCACTCCAAAAGGTATTTAGAATACCCATTTGGACTAAGCAAGTTCGAACAACTTTCCTTAAGTGCCCAGTTTTCCGCTAACTACTCCGTTCTATTGGGTTGTATCGGGGCAAGATGATTCATAAAGAATCTCATGTTGGAATAGAAATAATAAGAAAAAAGTAAAAAAAAACATTTGCAGCCATTGTCACTCAATAGAGTGCCTATAGAAGTAGAAAATCATGTCTTAATTTTAGTATGGAACACACAAAAACTGGAATGTTGTTCAAATCAATTCTTTATTAAATATAGTCAAACAACTCCTAAATGATCATAAAAAAAATGACAAAGTAATGAAGTCCCATGTTAGACAAAACTGGACATAGTCTTCATACATTTGAGTGTACTAATACAAGGGGAATATGACTTAGGATAGTGCTTGATAAACTAACTTGACTTACAAAATAAGTTAGTAACAATCATCAAAGTTTGACATAATTTTTTCAGACTATAAAGAGGTGGATGACCCAACTTACTATGTAGATCAAGGGGCATAAAAGTAGTACTAATATAGACAATGGGATTGAGTTTTGTATTGAATAAGTAAAGATCTCCTGAGTCATGACGACCTCTACACAGTCATAAAAGTAGCACTAATACATCCTTCATTGTAGTAAGGTCCTAAAATTGATGATGAGTGAAAAAAAACTGCACAATAATTATGTTGTTGAGTAAACTTACTAATAGATAGTAAATTTGACAAAAAATTTGACAAGTATAAGATTGACGCAAGAGACAGTCTGTGTCAGAAGGCAAAACCAACACCCTTGACCTTTGCAAATGAGTCATTAGCTATTATTACATTAGGAACAATGGAACATAATCGATAATCAAACAACATACTAGTAAGCTCAGTCATGCAATTAGAAATACCAAAGTTAATGACCTAAGCTTGAGAGGATATCGAGAGACAAGCGATATATTGAACAAGAATAGTAATAATATGATTAGGAGTTGTAGT
>JAOVVI020002435.1:0-12721 GCA_028571085.2 Nepenthes alata | reverse complement strand
CAGCTACATGTTTTATTAATCTCTAACTATGTTATCCCTAACAAATACAAATTACAACCAAAGATTTATATTCTCCTAAGTAAAGATTTATATTCTAGTAAATAATTTTAAATTATTTTTATTATATCACATCAAATTTTTTAATATTTTTCTCTTTATTTTTTTTTTAATGACAACCAATTTATATTTGCTTACATATATTTTAGTTATCCTAGATTTTAAGCTCTTGAACCATATGAAACACCCTTATTCATTTAATCTTCTGCAGATAGAAAGTTTAAGTATTTTTTATTGTCTAGATTTATTATCTTAAGTGTGACACAACTTATATAACTTAATATTTACATCTCCATATTGGTTAACTTCTATAAATTGTATCATTTAGTTACTTCTAATATGTAAAGTAAAACCAATACAATAGTCATTTAATAATTTTTTTAGTATTAAATATGTCACGAATTCGATCCAAACATGCCTATTTAAATAATTAGTTATAATTTATAAAAATTAAAATTTTAAATAAAAGTAAAAAATAACGTGAAGTTTTAAAATTTTAAATGTGACGAACCAAATATATATGACTCAACAGATCAAAACACATACAGAATCTCATCGGACAACCGTCCGAATAATATAAATATAATCTACTCTATAATTATCGTAAGGGAGGTGACAATTTAATTATAATCATAATCAATATATAACATCATATTCAAACAATTTTTAAAATATAACCATGGGTCTATATTTGATTGAATTCAAAATTCAATCACAAATCAAATATCAATTTAAATCATAACGGAATAAAAGCTCCTCTAATCAAGTGAACAGTTGATAGATCACGTCCTTAGTCATATAATACATCCAAACCTTCTACTCTAAAAGGATAAAATATAAAATATGAATTTAAAATCTAATAAATATCATATACTAACAAACGGGTCTAATATATTAAAGGAAGAGTCAAATAAATAAATATCTAATAAAATAATAAAAAATATAAATCATCGATATAATAACTCCAATAAATATCTAAAATTTAAAATTTAATGATAATCTCGTATTTAAATCAAATAACAAATTCAAACAAATATTCAATTCAAAAACAATCCCCTAGGGATATATATATATATAATAGAAGCGATTCAGAACAATTTTAATAGGCAATTAGCTAATTCAATGTCCAAGTCCAAGTCCAAGTTTAAGGCACTATTAGCTCTTAATTTGAGGAAGAATTTAATAGTCGGATGATCTAATAGCGTACGTAAAAATTGAAGTAGTATCACAACAAATAGTTTAAAGGTTTGGATCAAAATATATAATTAAAATTATTTATATGAGACATACCAATATCTATCTATGAGCAAAATCGACGGCACTTAAATTCAAATTTAAAGTAAAGTTCAATACAAATTTATATAGAAGTACAAATTATGCACCATGTGATGTCCCAAAGCACCCGCTTGTAGATATTGTCCACTTTGCCACACAAGCGCATAATTTTATTCCTGATAGACGGCCTCCATCATCCCTAAAATGCGTCTACAAGGGAGAGGTATCCACGCCCTTATAAGGCACGCTTTGTTTTCCTCTCCGTTTGATGTGAGACATCACAGTCCACCCCCTTAGGAGCCTAGCATCCGCGTTGGCACACCAAATTGGGCCCTGTTTCTGATACCATTGATTGTAACGACTCGAGTTTGAATCCCCAAATCCAACCCGAATCGTCATGGTAAAAAAATCTCGAACCATCCAAAATCATCAAATATATATCATTAATGAACTCAACATCATTAAAAATATCATTACTGAACCTCATAAATGTATTATTAATTTAATATCTATAACAATAATAATAAATAACTTTAATAATATCGATATCCCAAAATATCAAACTTCATATATGAGATATCTGATAAATATCTATAGATTAATGAACAATAAAAAGCCTCAAATTTTTATCATGGAGTTTCAACTTTGATATTACCTCTATCTGGTGGCTACCTAAAAATCACATGATCTTTTTTATCCCGATGTTAACTTGTCTAATTTGGAGCTAATAAAATATAAGGGTGAGCCGGATGACGAGCAAGTAAATATAATCAACAATAGATGAGTACAATTAAGTAGTTTATAGTTTTTCAATACTAATTTTATTTCGGAGGTTGAGGTCATTGATATTGTGGAGGGATACTTATAACCTAGTGACCATCGTAGATGATGATATCTGAGATATCATTGGCGATAGGTATTGGAGATGATATAAGTATGCTACGGGTAAAGTCTCTGGAAGAACTGTAGGGGTAGTGAGGATATCATGGATATCGGGTAACCTCGTGGTACTCACCCAGCCGTTGGGAACGTAAATACGCGACATTTGATTTACTATGGTAGAATAAGGTCTATGGAGACTCTTGTTATCTCATACAGTGGTGACCTCAAATTAAGCTGATAATCATATTCTTGTTATATCGTATAACTAGTCGAGAGGGACGCTTATAACCTAGTGATCATCGTAAAAGATGATATTTGAGATATCATTGGCGAGGGGTATCGGATATGGTATGAGCTTGCTACGGGTACAGCCTCTGGGAGAACTGTAGGGGTAATGGGGATACCATGGATACCAGATAACCTCGTAGGACTCACCTAATTGTCGGGGGTATAAATACGCGGCATTTGGTTCACTATGGTGGAATAAGATCTATGGAGACTGCAATCATTCATACAGTTGGGACGTCATATTGAGCTAATGATCGGATTCGATGGAATCCATATTGCTTCCTCGATACTTAGCCGTTCACGTGGCCTTCGAGTGGTGGACACGACATGTTATTGAGTCTTGGACAATGGTTGATATATTATCTGATATTATTTATTATTTTATTATCCGAGATACTTAATTGTACTCATCTATTGTTGATTATATTTACTTGCTCATCATTCGGTTCACCCTTGTATTTTATTGGCTTTAAATTAGATAAGTTGACATCGAAATAAAAAAAATCACATAATTTTTGGGTAGCCACCAGATAGAAGTGATATCAAAGTTAAAATTCCCATGATAAAGATCTGAGGCTTTTCATTGTTCATTAATCTATAGAAATTTATTAGATATCTCATATATGAAGTTTGATATTTTGGGATATCGATATTATTAAAGTTATTTATTATTACTGTTATGAATATTAAATTAATGATACATTTATGAGGTTTAGTAATGATGTTTTTAATGATGTTGAGTTTATTAATGATGTATAATTGATAATTTTGGATGGTTCGAAATTTTTTTACTGTGACGGTTCGGGTTAGATTCGAGGATCCAAGCTCGGGTCGTTACACACCAAATTTAAATTTTGATTATTTAAAAGCTATCTTGAAGAAGTGTTACATATACTCATGGTAATCTCATGTTATATTAAATATAAAATGGGCCAGTATTCTTGGCCAGCCATGTATTCGATCTCACATTACTTACTATATTTTGTCACTCGTGACTTTGTGTACAATTCTTAAACTTATCAGATATATTAAGACATCTGAATATATTGTAAAGTTTAACTAAATCATCCAAAGAGAATGGTTAGTACGTTCAAGCATTTTCTACCAGCAAAAAGAGATTTCTGATAATAAATATCTCCACGTTGGGAGTTAGTTAGAATATCTAATATACAAATTCAAATATAGTGACAATAATATGGCTTATATAAGTTTCATACTTATTTTTATACAAATATACAAGTATAAAAATATGTAGTATCTAATAAATTTTTTAAACTTTTTAAAAAAATAATAAGCCTCCAAAATCATAAAGCCCGAATCAAAAATCTCCAAATCAGCCAATGGACCATACATATATCATATATGTCCAAAATAAACAAATCGATAATATAAAAATATATGTATATTAGTAAAATTTTAAATCCTATCAAAAATATATTATATATTAAATTAGGCCAATAATAAATATTACAAATACTTGTCACGATCTTATATTTTATAGATCTGAAAAAGGGATGCTCTAAAATACCCATATCAGGCATTTTCTCTCTCCTCACGTCTGCCTTTCTCTCTCTACCCGTGCGGCTACCTCCTCTCTCTCTCTTATGGGAACGTTTGTCGCATGCTACCCCCACCGCTTCTCCTACGGCTGTCAACGACCATTGGTGCACAATCTCCTCTGCATGCTACTGTCGCTAATGCTACCAACAGTCGTCGTCGATCTCCTCGATGATCTCTCCTCAGCTAGCGCCATCGCTATGCCTCAAACGACTACCTCCAATCGCAAGTGAGCAAAATTTCTCACCACCGCCACTGCCACCAATTCCGACCCACCTCCTCTTCTCTCTTCTCTCCTCCTTCTCCTTCTCCTCCTCCTTCTCCTTGCTTCCACTCAAAGCCCTCCTCTCTCTTTCTTTTTTTCCTCCTACTTGGCCACACACCACCTCTGCTCCCCTTTATTTCTTCCCCCTATTATTATTATTATTATCATTATTATATTATATTTTTTTTATTTTATAATCTAAATTGATATTCAAATGCTAACCAACTGATCTAAATATTTTTTAAAATTTTATCACATCTAAATTATTTAAAATAATAATTTTATCTAAAATAAATCAGTTAAAAATTTAAAAATATTACAAAATATTTATAATTCAAAGCATAATCAATGCATTTATCTATTTTAACTATTTCATATTAGTCATACGTTTCATGCCATTATTTATACATTCAGTCTTTAAATTATGGATATTAGATTACAAGATCTATTATTTTTAAAAATAATTTAATCATTGGCTTTTATTTATCCCTTATTCTGTTTAGAATTACAAAATCTATAATTTTTATATTCTTTTATACCTCAACTTATATTAATTCAGTTGCATTATAATGCCTCAATAATTTATATACCCATACACCTACTCAATTTCAATTACAAATAAACATAATTGTATTTTTAATCCTAGTAAATAATCTTCTCGTTAAATCTAGTTTTTTTTATCGGTAATTCTTCTCTACTTAATCATATCTTTTTTTAATTGATAACAAAAGGAAAATTAATAACAATTTTTCAAAAAAAAAATTAAAAAAAAATTTAAAGAAAAATTAGTTTTAATGTTTCCTTTCTCTTTATATTTGCCAACCAAATTGAAATTCATGTTTTGTTGTTAAAAAACCCCAAAATTATCATTTTATTTATTTTTCGTTATTTCATATTAAGTTGATTTTTTTTCTGTTTTGATTTGAGTTAATTCTAATCAACATTTAAACGAAAAGTCAATTGTATTAAAATTAATTTTAAAAAAAATTGGTTGTAAGTTCTAATTGATCAAAAATAATAATTAGGCATGCTCAATACATATAATTTATAATACAATCCTGTAATTTTGACCAATTTAATGATATTTTTGTCTAAATCGTAAAATATTAATTAAAAATTAAATAATTTTTAAAAAATAAACTAAAATCAACCCAAACTTTAAAATATATAATTAAATTAATTTAAAATGTTAAAATATTTTTTTTTTTTAAAATAAAACCAAAGGAGAAGTCCCAAGTATACCTAGGAATCACACAAATGGCCGAAGGATACTCACGGCCTGCAATGTACAATAAGAAAGGACTACTGTTAGATTGTTATTTATGCATACTTAGATCCAAACTTTAAACGGATTCGAATTCGTTTGGATAGTTTGAATCGGTTTCGTTCCCTTAAGTACGAATCCTGCACACCAATAAAAAGAACAAGAGGTCAGCGTGTCGGCGAAAAGTTATCCCATCGAGAATACTCCGACGCTCAAGTCAGTAAACGACCTTCGAAATATCAGAAGATTAGTAAGACTGAGAATTGAGAGAGAAAGGAAGAGAGAAAATAGGAGTGTGTGTCTCCAGATGAAACAAAGGTAAAACCGTCGTCTTGAATCTAAAGTGCGGGTAGGCAGTAGACGGCTGTCAGGAGCACGTTATTTGCCTTAGGTTTTCTCTGAGTTTCAGCAGAGAATGGAAGACCGTCTTCCTGCCGGTGTTCAAGTTCACTGGTATAAAAGTTCGCCTCTGTTTTGCGTGACAAAAAGTAGGTATAACTGAAAGCGTTCGCGTGAATAATCGAAAGCGTGCCTTGAATGAGATTTATGGCTTATTTATGATTGAGAGGGTGACATTTCTCCTTTGTAAAGAGGGATCCCCTTCGTGATTCATGGCTGGCCTACCTTTCAGGGCTGAGGCCAGTTGCCAAATAGTCTGGGATAGTTTCCTTTCATGGCGGTCAGAGGTTTTCCAAATTATTCACCTTCCTTACATGGATATTACCGTTTGAGAGCCCCAGTTGACAAGGAATTTGAAAAATTTGGCGCCTTCATTGTGAAAAAATACGCTAATTTTGTCAATACCCATTTGGAAAACAATTGGAACCGTGGAAGTTGTCAGGAAAGTCGTTGCTGGCCTCCTAATGAATCGTGGGCTTAAATGGACCAAGCCCGTTACAGTAGAAAAACCTCTTTTGGGTCAAACATGTAGTACGCAGACGGTCAACGTTTGAGTTGACCGTCTGTGTGCGCGTTGACCGTCTGGATAGTCAACGCCAACGTTGACCGTCATGGGCCTTTCAACTCTTGGGCATGTTCTCCAACTGAGCCGTTAAAGTGTTGACCGTCCTTATTGAGCTTCCATTGACTTTGGGCCAGCCCATTATTTGTATATCCATCAATTACAGATCTAACAACAGATATTAGGTATATTAAAATAATATAATATATAATTATTTTTATTAATTTTTAATAAAATATTAAAATAATAATATGATAAAATATTTTTAAAAATATTATTTCTGTATTTTAAAAATATTATTTTAATAATAAAGGATATGAGAAAATTACACCGGCTGCGAGGCCTACCGCCGTTGTAGTACGGAATGCCGAAGGGGCCATTAGCTTGACACGTCACCGAAAGGGTCTAACTTGTAAATATCAAAGTTTGAAGAAACTTACAAACAAAAACATCTCGTCATTTACCCTTTCACCTCTGCCGCACCATTTTACCCTATCTGCTACCAATGGAACTGTTTAACGGCGACTGCCGATTATTGAGCTCCTCCGGCGCCTTCCCGGAAGGAGTGGCTCCATTTCCTCAAAACTCCGACCTTTTTTATGATCACAGTCCTGTCATTCAGCCGCCGGGATGCAGTATTCGTCACCATTTTCCGCCTCAGAAGCTCCGGCCATTCAGATGCAACGGTCGAAAGATGCCGGGATATGCCAATCCTATGGAAAACGATATCATCACTCGTAATCTTTCAGATTCTGAGATGATCAACCGCTCCCATTCGTTTGAACTAGGGCTTCTTCCTCAGCTGCCGTCGTCGGGCTTTCTTGGTCTCCATCAGCAGGAAATTGAAAGTGGCGGCGTCGGTCGTAGTGGTCCCCGCGTATCTTCGCCGCATCCGGCGGATGGCGGAGCGATTCCGCCAGTAGAGTCAGAGACGACGGAGGCGGGAATAATGACTAACGGTTTGAATGGCCAAATTTCCAAATACGTGTATTCAAGGTGAGTGCTACTCTTACTGCAAATTTTCGCTTTCCGATATAAAATTTGACAAAAAATATAATTTTTTAAGAAGTTGATTAAATAGTTATGAATTTTTAAAATTTTGGTAGTTTCATAAAGATTATGAAATTGATGTATCCCTATTACCTAAATTGATATACGAATTAGAGAGCTAAGTGAATCATTCGGTTGATCCAAGAGACTGCTGTCCGGTCATTGTAACTGAAAATACTGGCCCTACACACCGTAACAACTCAGCGAGAGATCAAAGGTATACGAGACTTGCTTCTCGATATATCCCTAACGCTCAAGTCAAGAATCTTTCTTATGAAAATTAGAAGGTTCAAGAAGAAAATAAGCGGGAGGAAAAATGGAAAGGAAGGGAATGATTATGAAGTTTTTATGGATTTGGAGGATTAGGCTCCGCTATTGAGTGTGCTCTTTACGAGCATTTTGTATGCATGAGCTGGACTTGTCTTCCTCTTGGTTGGGAGATTTGTATTTATTGCCAAAGTTTTAATCGATTGGTCAGTTCAAAACCGCTACCTGTATGAAAGGTGATATATTGTATTAAATGTCAATCGGTACTTTTGATGCGTAATTCCTGTTTGAATTGATTCTGTAACTGTTCTGACATTATGTTTGACCTTTGTTTGGCCATTATTGGATCGGGTTGTCCAAGTGTGCATTAGAACCCCTTGGTTGACTGTAATCATTCGTTAAGAACAAATGCCTCATTTATTACCTTGCTGAGCCGTTATTTGTCTCAACCTTGTACGTTTTTTTTTTGTTTAGCCATTCGGAGGGTTAGCACGGTTTCCTGGATTCATATTTGGGTCACTGGCATTTGGGCCGCATTTTTAATTTGGATTGGGCCGACCATGCCTAGACCGTGCCCATCACTAGCCCCCCATGTTTGGAATTTAAATTCGAACTCTAAGTATGTTATAAGAAAGGAGCCATTTGGGTCATCTGCCATGCCAATTGTACACGCTTCTACCGGAGATTTCCTACTAATGATTGGTCTTGTTTGGTAGGATTCAATTCTTTGCTATCTTTGATCGAGGTTTGATGCTTTATTGAGAACCATTTTTTTCTTGTAGAATGAGTCTTGCCTCAGCTATAAATTGAGGGTTCTTCCTTGGGCTATTTCCCAAAATATCCTCCTCTTTGCTTGGTCGTGTATTATCCTTTGTAAACATGTCGTCTTTATGCTCGACGGTGCACGTAGATGCTAAAGCCATGAGGAAGGATTTTTCGAGTTTTGCAGCTGTGGATCAAGGATACATTTGAAGTTTTTCTTGGTTGCTCTATTTTATTGGGTAAGTCATTTTGGTTTTCCTCTTTTAAGTCTCACCTAGAACCGGCTGCACATGCTATAATGCTGTTGTATGTCTCCTCGGACTCTACTGAAGGATCAAGGTAAAGTTGGCTTGGATGGACGTTCCACTTAAAGGGCGATATTCATTTTCCTTCTAGCTAGTTGCTTTTTTCTCTTTACTTCTTGCACAACTTGTCTATGTACTTGAGCCCTTTGTTGTGAAAAAATTTTCTTATTTTTCTCACTCAGGTCATAGTTGTTCCATTATCTATTCTCTTCTTTCAACTTGTATTTTTGCTATTTAAAGCTTGTAAGTCATTGAAGGATCAGATAAATAAAATTACCCAAATAGAAGTTCATTTTCTTCATATGGTTTGTGTGTTTGTATCTCCTTTTTTGTTCAGAGGAGGAGGGACCGTCCAAATATCAGGGCTTGTTTGCTTTCGCTCGTTTGGATTTCTTTTTGTTTTGATAATCGGATAACTCGGATTTATTGAATCTTGACTTTCTGACGATGCTCAAATTAAATTGAACTGGAACCCAACTTTGTAGTTAAAAAGTAACTAAACTGGTCCTCATTCAACAAGCGAAACTGAATAGCTAGCTGTTATTTCGTCACCTTGAGAGTCAGATCATCAAGAATTACCTAGGGCAATGGAAGAGACATGGTGCAGCACTTTAGTGTCGCGACAAGTGTCCTCTATCACTGAAATGCTGCATTTCTATAAATGTGCTAGTGAATGAGATGCGTCGTTTTGGTTAAATTTCTTCCATTTAATCTTTGTGCGCCTTCTTTTCCATTTCACCTTTCAATTTGCTGCATTTTCATCTTCCAGCCCAACTTTGTAACTTGCTAACCTTCAATTACCATGGCTCCTCAAACCACCTCTATGGGCATTGCTCCCCCGGTGATCTCCATGGAAATAAGTGACTTTGTACCTCAAACTGTGAATGTTGAAGGGCCAATTGCTGCTCCGTTCATCACTGAGTATAGGGTCCCAAATTTGGTCAACCGTTTCCCTAATAATTCTGCTTCGGCTCCTCCGGTCACTCCAAAGCTTGCCAAGACGGTAGCATTTCAAAGCCTTGAAGAATATGTTAGGGAGATGAGGAGAATACTCACAAGCCCCAACATAGAGGGGTAGAATGAAATGCTTCAAGTGTCAGACAAAACAACCTAGATGAGACCATATTGAAGATACCTAGAGGATGGTTCATTACGAGAGGACCCGGCCCCAACATAGAGGGGTAGAATGAAATGCTTCAAGTGTCAGACAAAACAACCTAGATGAGACCGTATTGAAGATACTTAGAGGATGGTTCATTACGAGAGGACCCGGCCGAAGCTAAGTGCATCAAAAAGACAGCCGGATTGTATACCCTTGTAGATGGGAAACTGTACAAGAGAGGCTATTCCATCCTATATATGTGATGCTTAACATCTGCCGAAGCTGATTATGCCCCGAGTGAGGTACTTCTCAGCATTTACGGGGCGCACATAGGCAAAATGAACCTCGCATTCAAGGCCATGAGACAATGCTACTATTGGCCAACCATGAAGAAGGATACTATGGAATTCGTAAAAGAATGTGAGAACTATCAAATTCATGGTAATATCCCTCATACCTCACACCGAATTTCAGGCCCTATAATCACCTTGGCTATTCACACAGGGGGGCTCGACATATTGGGTTTGTTTCCAATAGCAGCCAAGCAAAGTTAGTTTATTATTGTCGCGGTTGATTATTTTACAAAGTAGGTAGAGGCTTCTCTGCTGACAGAAATTACTAAATAGAGTCCAATTGAATTTGTATGTTAGAACATCACTTGCAAGTTTGAGATATCCGAGGTCATAGTGACTGACAATGGTACCCAAATCACAAGAAGGAGATTCACTAAGTACTGCACAGGTATCAACATTAGATTAGTTCATATTTCAGTCGCTTATCCCCAAACAAAAGGATAGGTAGAGGTGACTAATCGGACCCTATTGAACGGATCGAAGACAAAACTAGAAGATTCAGGGGCTCTTAGGTGGATGAGCTCCCATCCGTACTATGGTCTTGTCGAGCAACTCCGAGAGAGCCAACATGCGAGATATCCTTTAGCTTGTGCTACGAGATTGAGGCCGTTATTCCCATAGAGATCAGGCAACCCAGTTTATGAATTGAAAGTTTCAACCCCAATCACAACTCTTAACTCTTGAGAGAGAATTTCATCATTTTCGAAGAAGCTAGGGACACTGCCTGAATACAGATAGCTGCATGCCAATATCAAATAGCTACAATAAAAGGATGAAGGCGCGACAATTCATAGTAGGAGACTTATTGAGGCCATGGGTAAAATTGCCAGCAAGAATACGTTGTCTTCCAAAATTGTCGACTCTCTAATTTGTACATTAATTCGGGTCTTAGGAATGCATAAAAAATATATATGTTCTTTTAAATCAGTTGCAATAACAATGATTTTTTATTTAAATGAAATAATTTAATGGACTACAATGCTAATCCATTTTCATCATTATGTGCCTCATTTTTTCCATTGTGATTTCTCCTTTTAGTTTTAGTAGTTATGCAGCCTCTGTCTTCTGTGATTTTCGACCTCAAAATTTTTAAATATTTGATTTCTCCTTTTATTTTTAGTAGTTATGCAGCCTCTGTCTTCTGTGATTTTCAACCTCAAAATTTTTAAATTTTTTGCTAAATCTTGATGTCCCATCTTGGCTAATTTCCGTGTAAGTCGTTCTTCTTAATTATTACTCGAATCAATGGAAGATTATTCTGTTGACACTTTCGATATTAGAAATGATTGATTGATCCGATCAAATATTGAAATTCTTTAACATTAACTCTCAAACTTGCCTACCAAAAAAAATCCTTATAGGGTAAAGAAAGTTTATGTTCTTCATTATGGAATAAATGAGCTTTTCCTATAAGCTCATATTTTCTTATCCTTGCCTGTTTCTTCCTTTTACTCTGCATTTGTGATGGGAAAATTAGAATTTTTGCAATCTACAAGCCTACCCCAGCCCACACTGTAAGACCCCAGGAAAAAAAAATAAAAATAAAATAAAGAACGGAGAGAAATCAAAAGAAAAGGAAATTCTACATATTTTCTGATAATTCTCAGAGCCATGGGAGCCAACTGGAATTCTCTACTGCTCATCTCAGAATTGATGTGTTGCTGTCACCTTCATTAATGTTGAAATGGAGAATTTTTTGCCTTTGTCTCGTGAAATTAATTTTGTGGATTGTGATGGACTCGGCCGGTCTCATTTTGCTGGGAAAGAACTGCAACTTGGAGTGATGTATGTAGGACCTGCAGTTCATCTCGGATGTAAAAAAGATGCAAAGAGGGGTTCGATCCGAGTTACCTTTAATCTAGGTCAAGCACACCACAAATAAAATAGAAACGAGGCCCTGATAATTCTTTTGGGAACCCATTTGATGCCTAAATCAGTAAATGTTCAAGTTGTGGAAAGAGGCAAGAGTACCAACTCTTTTGGCACAAACCATGAGCCAGTTAAGACTGGCGGATGAATGGCAAAGTTGTCTATGATGCTCAGTCAGGAGGTGAGTAAGTGGGGTGTTAAGTTCCTTTTTTGTATGAAGGTTCAGTGTGACCTTGAGAAGATTAACAGTGATCGGTAGGTAGTGAGTTTCTCATAATAAGTAGACCATTCAAGGAAAACACATTGTACCTCTTAAAATAGAAAACTTAGTAACTAAGACTTACTGTATCATCTTAGAGAGAATCATTGTAGCTCTCTCAGTATTATGCTCTCCAAGGCTTAAGAAATCTGATCCTTTCTTGTACTTGAATACCTTGTATTTATAGGGAAGTTAGGGTATCACA
>JAOVVI020002434.1:5442-21126 GCA_028571085.2 Nepenthes alata | reverse complement strand
AGAAAATTAAAAAAAAAAAAAGAGAGAGAAAGAGATCTGGTGGATAGAAATAGATTATGGAGATGGCCATAGGTGCCCCTATATGTTCAGAAGTCAATGCCAAGGGGCTTATATGAATGACACACAGGCAATGGATTCTTAGGAGTTTGTCAACTGTCGTAGGTTCCCTTTGTCATTATTAGAATTATTTATTATGTCTTTTTTATTATTATAGTTTTCTTATTATTTTAATTTCCTTGTTTCATTGCTGAAGTTTTCTTATCTTTTCTATTTAAAGACATTTGACCAATATTGAGAATGATATTGATGGTGGTGTCTCAGCTTGCTCTCCCTTGCTTATTGCTTGTCCCAACCCTTAACCTCATTTCTTCTCCTTTTTTTTTCTTCTTCCCTTCTCATTATCAAAGTTAGTATCGGGCAAAATGTCATTCCTGATTTTCAATTATATTGCTGTAATTTTCAACACTGCCAAGACACTAAGTTGTCTAAAATCCCTCCATCTTTACCAATACCTCCATCCTTGCCAACCTCCACCAGATCATGCTCTCACTAACATCATACCACTAACAGTTGAACCTAATCTGGAGAACAAGTTCGTGGAACCACCTCCTTCAAACAAGATTGTTTTGCAGTTTAAAAAAAAAAAAAAAACACTGAGTGCGGAAAAAAAAATCAAAGGCTTAAAAAAATTTGAAGCTGAAGGTGAGAAGCTCCACTGGAAAACTCCACAGCTGGGAGCCATCATCTCCGACCACCATCAACCCAAGCTCCACCACTGTTGCCAAAACCACCCCAATTTAAAACACTAAATGCCAAAAGTCTCCCAATCCACAAAGCCCTAGCGACCACTCTCACTGTATAAAACCTCGCCTTTGATTCCAATCAACCAAAGAAAAATGGTTAAAATCAAGACTGAGGAAGAGATAAGAATCTGAAAGCCTTGTGAGTAGAGACAGAGAGTCAGACGCGGGCAAAATCTGTGGGTGCGAAAAAAACAAAGTGAGTGTGTCTTCACTGCTGTTTATCAACGGCACTATCTAAGCATCATCCCTGCCATTCGCTGTGAGCCGTCAGTGCCTGCGAAGTATTTGCATCTGCTGATCTTCGAACGAATCTATAAAATCTTTGCTTCTCTGGAAGTTCATTTATGCAAAGTAAAAATCGCACACACAGTCATGTTTCAAAACCAAATTCTTTTTTTTTTTTTTATCTGAAATTTACTAATATCTGATTAAAAACACCAAAGCTGGGTTAGACATGAATGAACCAAACCCAAAGCAGCAAAGGACCACAATTGACAATGGGCACATGATTTGACCGAACTAGCCCTAGCCAATCTCCAAATTATAGCAATAAAAACCTGCTCAAAATCCAAATAAACACGCAAGAAACAAAGACTCAATAATTGCAATATCAGACTTGAATTAATCTGGCTGATATCAATAACTCCAAATATAAACAGACTGTGACAAACGAGATAATACAACAAACCTCAAATACAAATCCAAATATGAACCGAGTATAAATTCAAATACCAAAATGCAATTGACCGAATATTCAAATATCTCCCATCCGAATCCTACAGGTTTTCAAGCCCTTTAATCTAAAATGGTTAGGAATATGGACAAAATCATGAGCTTAAAATTTAATAAGTATCAATATATATATTAACAAATATAAGTCCAATAAATCAGAACAAAGGAGAAAAAAATAGTAAAACATGTACGAAATTCAATACATGTCAAACGTTTTAAATATCTAATGTCCAAATCCATCAAATATTCAAATACGATTTTGTACACAAAATTCGTAATCTGAATACAAATATTGAATAGGAAGGGTTACTCGTACTCTCAATAATCTTAGGCTAAATGACTACTATTTAGATCCATACGCGGGCTGTCTACATACTTCTTCCTATAGATGGGGTTAAACGCCACTTTTGTTTTGCCATTTGTGGATAATAGGTGCGACCTCAAGTTTGTATAGATATATTAGGACGTCTAAATATATTATTCTGTTCAATTTTTTATAATGGTTCTCAATAAAAATACCAAATCGGAGAATTTTATAATAAATATACCAAACTTTTCATCTCTATTGGAAAAATATGATATTTTCACTTAGAGGAAGTATAAATACAAAACTTTTCACTTGATGGGAAAGTACAAATATCAAAATAAATAACAAATAGAGTCCGTTTCAAAGTACATGCATGAGCTATCACATGTAAGCCCTAAATGCAAGATTTCATGACTTTTATTTCACAAATACTCTTTGTATATAAGCATAATACTTCAGATATTTACTTATTTGTACAAATTAGACAAAACTCTCAAATGTTCGGTGGAATTCAAACAAAATCAGAATACTTCCAGTAAAAATCATATGCATGCATAGATATTCAACGTAGGAAGGTCAAATGTGACATGTATGTACATTAAAATAAGAAACACAAACAAAACTCAAAGGAATTTGAAATAAACAAAAATTCGAGTTTAGAAATATTTGCATTAATATTTTGATCTGGCAAATCGGACTCCCAAAGGCTATCCTTCCTTCTCTATATCTTTTTTCTTCTTCTCCCTTTCGTCTTCTCCCTCTGTTTCTTCCTTCATTTCTTTTCCGCAAAATGACCAAAACACAGTGCACAGGTCCTTTAAACAAAATTGGCACACAAGTGCCCAATAGGCATGCATTAGGCATGCTTTAAACCTCATTTGCACACGAGCACAGCATCAGGCACTTCTCAAGCGCCAACTAATCTACCGGAAACACCCATGAGTGCCACAGAAGTGCTCTTTATGCGCACACATTTTGTCTAAAATGTGCATGAGTGTGGAACAGGTGCCCATCAGGCACCAAACCTGGATTCTTAAATTCGATTTTTCTGTAAATCTTTCATTATATAATTATTTTCAAATTGACCCAAATTTATATTAATGACATCATAGTTGATATACAAAATATGGGGCATTGCATTTTATTTGAGTGGGTCACTTGACCATTCGAAATTGGGCCTTTCATTCAAAACCCAAAAGTGTAGAACTCAAACAACAAGCCCAATTTTTTTGAATAGGTCCATAGCAATGTGCCTGACTGTTGGGCCTTCATCACCAGATGCCCCACAACTACGAATACCCCTAACGTTGTTAGAATATAGAATTATTGAGCTCAAAGAAAGAACAAGTCCATGCTTGGTCCGTGTGCAACTTGTTTGGTTAATTTTCTTTGCGAGTCTTGTCTTTTGTTCTCCTTTGACTCCTGGATGTTTGACATGCTTTTAATAGTTTTTAATTTTGTCTGTATGTGCTTTCTTATCCCTTTTACAAAATTTACTTCTTGGCCTCTTTATTCATTTTTTTTCCCAAAAGCAAAAAAAAAAAAAACAAAAAACAAAAAGAGGAAAAGAAAGATGACCTGCACTGTCACCCTCTTTATTTTGATAGTTTACTTATGTAGTGGATATTTAGGGGGTTGTGTTTGGTCATTGCTAAATTATCTTAATAGATAGAACTATTCATTTGCACTAGTCAGATCTTAGTAATTCTCCAAATATATAAATCATTCAATTGCACTAGTTTTTCATAATCTGAATTACATTAATCACATTGGTGTTGTATGCAATTTCAAAGTGGTGGTATTTCTATTCTTAGCACCTTTGATCTAGTTATTGATCTTGATCTGTAAAAAATGTGGAGTCAACTACTAGTCCAATGAGCTACCAACTAACAATTGCAAAATAAAATAATGGCCATCCGATATGACCTTGCTACTACCCATCAATCAAATTCGAACCTAGTCAATCGTGTTGCTACTTTTGAAATAAGACCTAAGTCATTAGATATTATTGACAATTCTATTGTGTCCCGCAGGATAGATGACTCATATTCAAGACTCGATATTACGATCAAGAGTGGGATTTAGAAGAATAACTCTTTTAGGAGTATTGAGTTAATTGCTCTTATGATAGATGGTTTTCTAAACTTTCGAGTATTTCCCAATGGATCCAAGATATGGATCATTTCTTCAAGTGATATGGTATGTTTGAGGATCGGTGAGTACAATTTGCTAGCTTAAAATTCACTTACGAGGATTAAGTATTTTTAGGAAGTGTGGAGGACCTCATCGCTAGGCATCAAGAGTCTCCAATTAGGAGTTGGGTTGAAATGAAACTATGCCATAAGGAGAAATACTCACCCTATTCTTATCTGCTTAGGCCGTGGAATGCCATTAGACCGGGCAACTTGCTGAAGACCGAGTATGTGATTAAATTTGACGAGTTTCAAATGAGGTGCCATATATTGAGAATAAGGCCGTGACTTTAAGTAATTTCAAGCAAGGGTTTTATTATGAACTTAAAAGGCAACTTGGCCCTAGGGTTGCTACCACACTTGATCATGAGTATAATTTAGTTTGAGACTTTGAGTTTGTTACCAAAATGCCATATAAAATGTGTAGTTATAGTCTCCCTTTAACATGAAATGCTTCAACCATAACACTAAGTTTGTCTTAGGACTTTCTTCTTCAATACGGAATAATAGTAGTAAGGGTATTGAATTGCCTAGGATGAATTCTCGTGTTGTGCTTTAACACATTTCTTTTAATGCTCTTGTGAGGCCTTAGTCATTAGCAAGAGAGTGTGAACAAGGAGGAACCCCTAGAAGAACAAGCATATGAACCTAAGTTAGAAGAGTTTGGGGATTTTGATGATAATGATGATTACACCTTCTTAGGTTTCCTTAGGATTATATTCGTTGATCTAGGATTTCTTACTTACTCGATGCTCCCCTATTACGTATTCGAGTGATGTAGTTAGTCTCACCTGAAGCAAATAATGATTGTCCTTGTCATGCCATTCTCCTTACATCAAATTCAATGAAAAGGGTTGTAAAATCATTGTGAATCACTATATTTGTTCCAATTTAGTTTTCGCTAATATTGTTTTTTGCCTTGAAAGATGTTCCTCATCCTAATCTTTGCAATGTCTTTTGGATTGATAACTCATTGATAGTAGTTAAAGAATGATGTTTAGTGCCTATTGAATTCTTATAATTCAATGATTATTATCTCATGTGATGCTATTCCTATGGATGTGGGTCATGCCATTTTAAGTCAATCCTAGTTATATGACATGGAAATGTCCATCCAAGGTTGCTTAATTTAGAATTCAAGGATCATTATATGGTGTGATGTTATTCCAATGGATATGGGTCATGCCATTTAATTCTGATATTGATATTTTTTGATACCATGATAATATCACAAAATGTTGCTGTATTGGCTATATATTGGCTGATATATTCGATATTTTGCTGATACAATTTTCAGAATTTTTTCTTTTAATATATTAGATATCGATATAGTTATAACAGATATCAATACCTATACTAATATTTCCACCCATGCTTGGACGTGACCATCCAAGGTTGCATAATGCAAGCTTGTTTGTGTACAAAGGTAAGAAAATTCATTTGGATTCTTTAACCCCAAAACTTGTCGAAAACAACAGAGGAAATAACATTGTGGGAACTAGAGAGTTGCATATCATTATAGTCCTACTAAGGTTGAGTGTATAGTTATAGGCTAGTCTGTCATATTTGCTATTGTTATTCTAGAAGTTCCATTAGATTCTCAAATAGTGTTCCTTGAGGAAGCTTGTAAGGTCTTTCATGATATTCTCTTTGAGGACCTTCCAAATCATTTCCCTCATTTACGTGACATTTAACATGAAATTAATTTTTTTTTTTCAAGTGTGCCATTCTCAAATTTATCTCATTATAGAATAAATTTCTTTGAAAATGCCAAGCTCCAAAGCAAGTTGGTCAACTCCTTCACAAGGGATTTGTTCTCAAGAGCCATGATATTTTTCAAGGCAAATTTATACTGTTGTTACCATCAGTTTACGATTCAATCAGGCTATGAGTGTAAGACTATTTAAGACAAAAGATAGTTTTTATAAGTGGTTGGTCATGCTGTTTGGACTTTCCAATCATTTGATTTTTTTCATTGTATCGAAATCTCTAGGAAGTTCGTAAAACACTTAGGCATGATTTCTGAATCCAGAGTTCAGGACTACTGAAGAACAGTTTGGGAGAGAATTAGTTTTCTTGTTGCATTCTTTCTTTCTTGCATTAGTACATTCTTGTGTCACATTCTTTCTTGCATTAGCACATGCAGATTTGTTTAGATATGTTGATGCTTGCGTCATTTCTCAGCAAATGTTTTTGTTTTTACATGGGTTAGCTACAACCACAAAAACTGAATTTAAAGCTAACCAACCAAAGTACAATAATTTTCATTGCAACAGGAAACTGACTTCATCTAGATTTCAATTAGGCAAACACCTTAGTGACAGCAACATCAAATCATCTCAGCAATCGACATGCAAATGCAATCCGATAAAGCAGTGAGTGTGATCCAACATGCCAGCCTGAATCATCGTGAATATAACAATGCTCGTGCATCTACAGCAGCTGTCCAATGTATCAATAGCAAATCTTCAATATTGTAGCAGATATCAGAATGTACTTATGGCTTATGAAATGATTTGTGAAGTCTTGCGAAAAGTTAAATACAGCAGTACAACTTTCAACTGTCTTACAGGGGGCTTCTCATTTTCAATGCCAATACCCTGAGCACTTTTAAGAGGGCTATGACCTAGGCTTTGCCGAACCTTAATAGATATGGTTCTTTTTAATCTTACAAGTGCACGAGGATTCGGTATAGTTTTCTCTGTTAGTTGGGTATCATATCTATAGGAAGTTGATTTTCTATGTGAAACTAATTTTATAACTATTTTATATTTTAAAAATATCAAAAGAAAATTAAAATACTTATTGCAATTGTGCCACTCGACAGCGACGGAATTTAATATGCAAAAAAATAAAGTGGAGAAATATAAAATTAAAAAAACGATGGTTGCTTAACCATCCAAGGCTTAAAAAATAAAAAGACAATAAATAAATAAAAAGAGAAGCATCAAGGCTTAGAAAATTAGAACGAAAGGATGGTAAATAAAGTGGAAGAATTAAATGACAAAAATATAAAATTGTAAGAGTAGCGGAAGCTCAACCATCCAAGGTTTAGAAAATAAAAAGATAATAAATAAAATGCGAAAAACTAAACAATAGAAATATGAAATTAGGCGATTTTGATGATTAGTTGTAACATGTTGATTTTCGCAGCACAAAGCAATATAAAGTTATAAGGTTCTAATATCAATCCGAAACTAAACCAACCGATGTAAATAAGAGGAGAATGGTACGAAATTAACAAAGCGAAGCTGATTTGAAAATAAACTTAACATTGCTCTCCCTATTTCTTTTTTCTCTTTCCTCCCCTATCTGCTTCTCACTGCTTTTGCCTTTGTTTTTTTCTCTCCTCTCTCTCTCTCTTTCTTTTCCCCCTCTCTTCTAGATTACTCCTGCTTCTTCTCTTTCTTGCCTCACTCTCTCTCCTTACTCTGCCTTTTGGCAAAATCATCTTCAAGGAGCTTCTACTCTCCTCTCCCACTTCCAGATGCTTCCCTCTTTCTCCCGACATGATGCCCCTCGCCCCCACTTTCTCAATACTTCTTCACCCACCCCCTCCTCTATATATAGTGGAGGGGTGACAGTGATATTTATTATTATTATTTTCTTTCTTTCCTTTTTATATAGAGGAGGGGTGATAATGATATTTATTATTATTATTTTCTTTCTTTCCTTTTTTATTGGTTTTCTTCCCCCTTTTCTTTTTTTTATTATATGTGTATATATATATATATATATTATATTTTAGAATATATACATATGTTTCAATTCTTCAAAAATTTTACTTTGCTCATTTTCTCCGCATTTCTTCAATCAGCTGAATAGATTGACAAGATGAAGGCTTCATATGGTCTATTTGCTTAACTTTATTCCAAAAATTCTTCATTGAAAAATAAAACCTACATAATTAAAATATATAATTCAATCATATAATTTAAATAAAAATTATTAGAAAATAGCAAGTAATAAGTAGGGATAAAAATACAAAAATCAATGTTCATCAACATACCTCTTATGGGGTGACTCTATTGGTTTACTATGATGATAACCTTATTTATAGTAAGACAAATAGGCGACACTTAGAACATCTTGCATAGGTTTGCATTATGCTTAGGAAAGAGTGTGTATGATAATATAAAGTGTTCCTTTATTTATTGGGTCACCTTTTTCGCTTTCTCAAACTCCTATGATGCAGTTTCTATTGACCCTAAGAAAATTGGGGGATCCTAGATTGACCCAAACCGAAGACCATCCATGAAGTTAGGAGTTTTCATGGTTAAACCGGCTTCTATAGTTGGTGTATAGCATAATCATGGCTCCTTTTATTGGGTGCATGAAGAAAGGTGAGTTCCAATTTGCTCTTGATGTTGCTAGAGCTTTTAAGAGTATCAAAAGGAAGATGATGAGAGCCTAGGTTGTGTGGTTTCTTGATTTTTCTAAGGTATTCAAGGTTGAGTATGATCCTTCAGGTGCAGGAACTAGTAAAGTTACCCTATTGCCTACTTTCGGGAGAAGTTGAATAATGCTAAACAAATTACACTACGTATGATAATGAGTTGTATGCAATTATGAAGGCCTTGTGCTATTTGCACCAATATTTAGTCTTGAGAATTTGTCATTTACTCAAATCATGGCGTTCTTTATTTTTGTAACTCCCAAAAGAAATTGAACAATAGTCATGGGCATTAGATTGAATATTTGCACACATATTATTTTGCTTAGAACATAAAAAGGTCAGATCCAAGCAGTGAATTCCTTGAATTGGCGAATGTTTCTATTGTTTGTTACTGAAGCTAAGGTAATTGAGCTTGAAAAACTCAAGGAAGAAGAAACTCTCGTCTTAATTTTAGTGAGGCTTTTCTATCATTGCAAAACAGGCAATTTGTCGTCATTGATGATTTCCATATTTATGACAGACACTTGTTTAGAGTCAATATAACTTTATATTTTTAGGACATTGGTTCAAGACTTTATATTTTGAAAGGTTCATGTCGATGGCCCTTTTGGCCATTTTAGGCATGATAAGATTATAGAAGAGGTTGAGCTTCAATTTTACTAGCTTAATTTAAAGAACAATGTGGATAAGATAATTAGCGCATGCAGTACATGTCAGCTTTTCAAGCATAAGAAGTAGAATGTTGGCCTCTACACTCCTCTTCCTATTTCTTCTTGTCCTTAGCAGGCCGTAAGCATGGACTTTACATTAGGACCATCACATATCACAATAAAATATGATTTTATTGTGGATTGTTTATCTATGCCCACTTCATATCATGTAGTAAAATTTTGATGGTTTTTGGTATGAGATTGTCAAATTTTGTGGTCTACCTAAAAGTTTTGGGTCTGATAGTGTTGTTTGTTTCACTAGTTACTTTTGGAGAACTCTATGACACTTGTTGACACTAGATTGAAAAATTCCCTGATTCCCCATAGAAAGATGGCCAATCCAAGGTGGGTAAAGGTAGTTTAGGTGATTTATTATGATGTTTTGGTTCAGGAAAACCCTAGGAATTAGGATTTCATTCTTTCCTACTAACCAGCTGTAATAGTTCTGTGAAGAGGTCTATCAAAATGAGTCTATTTTAGGTTTGGCATAGCTTTGAACCGGGGAAACCTTTAGACAATATCTCTGTCCTCATGTGCTATTGTGCCCATCTACCAATATATTTACCCAATGCCTTTATGATTTATATAGTGAGATCAATAAACAGTGAAGTAATGCATTATATGAAGTTCAAGCTGATTCACATAAATAGCATGCTGAATTTAATGCTGCAGATTATGTCATGATCCTGATTCTATTAGAGCAGTACTCACCTGACTCTGTTTTTAAATCGCAGCCACCTAGTGCTAGTCCCTTTACAGTTCTAAAGCGGGTTGGACCAAATGCATATGAAATTGATAATCCATCTCACTTTTACTTTCATCCTACATTCTTTAAGGACTTAGTTGCTTAGAAAGGTCATTTTGTCTCACCATTGGATCCTTTTGTAGCTTCCCTGGATGAGTCTAATCTTGAGACCATACCTACTCTCACACAGTTACAATCCTAATCAGGTGAAATAAAATTGATGCAACTTTAGATGAGAAAATTGTGTTCATCAGTGATGGAGAGATTCAATGTCCATTATATAGGCCTACCAGATTCAAATTACGAATGGATTACTACAGCAACTCTCTTAACAACTTGATATGGATTTATTGGGGTTTTTTCAGAGCCAGCAAAACCTTCCTCACTAAAATCAAGTTCCAACCACCTCAGTGGAGTTGGAGCTGTTAGATTCCAACCTCCATTGACACATGTTTATAGACAATGGAAGAGTGCTGCACAATCGCTTATTTTGATTTTGGGAGATTGAGTACAAGAGCCTTATGGTTTGAACTCGATGAGGTCGAGTTATTCCCATCCCCGGAGAGTTGATGTGAACATGAAGTATATTAATTTTAGAGTTTCCTTATTTTGTATTCCTATTTATGGATTGTTTTGTAAAATTTACTATTTTATTTTTAAGGTTTCTTTATTAATAGAGTTCCTTGTTATTGTAGTTTCCTTATCATTTGACTTTTTTTATGTCACTACTAATGTTTCCTTGTGAGCATCTTCTCGCCCTTGTCTGTATCTGGTTCTTCCTTTCCATCTTCTCGCCCTTTTCTTTTTTCTTCCCTTCTCTACATCAGGTTTGGCTTACTAATAGAAAATTAGTATCTAAGACCGAAGCCGTGGTGTGAAAATCCCTTTGGCTGCATCAGGTTTACTGCACTATTGGCTGCATGTGCTCTTTCTGAAAATCCCACCCAAGCAGTGCACTGTTTCCATTTATTTATATTCTGAAATTGGCATTAATTTTTGCTAATAATTCTTGCTTTGTTTCAGCGACATATCTTGGTGCTTCTTGCCTTACCTTTTATATTATAATTGGATGACATTAGTCACATAATGTTGTAGGCCATAGTAGAAAAAGCAGCACCTGGCTTGATGAAGGAAGCTGAGAGGTTTTTGATTTTGAGCAACATCGATCGATTGTGGAAAGAACACTTGCAGGCTCTTAAATTTGTCCAGCAAGCTGTGGGCTTGCGTGGATATGCACAGCGGGATCCACTGATAGAGTACAAGCTTGAGGGGTATTCTCTCTTTCTTGAGATGATGGCACAGATACGGAGAAATGTTATTTACTCTGTATACCAGGTCTGTTTGATAATAGTTGGACTGCAACATCTGTACTTCCGTGTGCTGAGATCTTGTCTCTTATGTTAGCATATTGGTTTATGTTTTCGACATCAATGACACCTACTTAATCAGCTACACCTTGTCTGGTTGAATGTTATGGTGCCTCACACATTCAAGTATATATATACATTTACATAAATTTGTGACGTGTTTCTGTTTTATTCGGTTGCATGGCGTTTCACTCCCTTTTATTCAACCAACGAGCACTTTGGTTAAATGAATCACAGACAACCGTATTTCCACAAATCAAGTCATAATCTGCATTCATTATTGGTGCAGAAATTGTTAAACTATATTGGTTTGACATGCAACTTTTTCCTCTTCTGACAGTTCCAACCTGTGCGGATGAAGGACAAGCAGCAGCCGCAGGACAAATCAAGTAGAATTGTAGAAAATGGAAGTAGCACTGATGAAAATCCTAATTTTAAGGTGAGACAGTCATCTTAGGGTGACAGGCATTGGAACCCCCCCCCCCCCTCTTCCAGATTTAGAGGAATTGGAATATTGTTGTCACCATGAGCATATTTAGTTGTAAAATAGCTGCAGTGGAAATTTTTTTATACAACAAACATCGGTTGAATACAAGAGATAATGGTCTTAGATTGGTGCACCCAAATGATATGCTTTATTTGAAAGGTATTAATAGGAGAAAGCAGGGTTTTATGATTCAGTTTTATAAATACGTGATCAAGGACATGACATCATTCAGAGAAACCATTGAAAGACCACAATTGATATGCTTTATTTGAAAAACTGTTTGTAAAAAAAAAGGGGGGGGGGTTTATGATTTGAATTTATAATTACAAGATTAAAGACATTGGGATAGCGTTTAGATAACCAATTGCACTCCTAAGCTGCAGCTACTAAGTAAAGGGAAAAAAATAAGTTTTCTATGGTAGTAGTCGTAGCTTTAAATAAAGGAAACTGGTATTAGCTTGGTACTAACCTTGGCTAAATATATGTTTTGGTGCAACTAGGAAAATAGAGTGCTGGCTGAAGATAGGGAAGAGACCAGATGATAGGAAAGGGCACAGCTATTCACCAGAAGACAGAAGAGACAAAACACAAAAATGGATGATTGCTGAGTTGCTCAATACACTTAATGCTTGGCCTATCGCTCAGATTTGTAGGAGTTTTGGGGTCCAGCTGCTGAAGAAGGGGCCCAGCCTTTTGGTATACGAGTTCCATCCTCATCATTGAAATGTCATTAATTCATGGCATTTATTAGTCATATGTTGCTTTGTTGAGTATTATAGTGTTACTGTTGCTTCTTGTCTTAATTGTCAATTCTGTATTCTTTTTGGAGTTAGGGTAACAAGGGTTGAGAAGGATCATTGCTTGATGTGTGTAGGTTTTTCACTTTGTAAATTATTGATTTGGTTATTGATTATTACTCAAGTAGTTCCTCTTTCTCGGGTAAGCCTAAGCGGCTGTTGTCGTATGATAGAAATGGGTTATTCTATCAATTAATATATTTATAACATTATTATTCGATGCGTGTGGCGTGTGTACGACGTCTTCCTGCCTTACAGTGGAGATTTACGAAGCTTCTATAATTCATTTTTCTAGATATTTCTAAGGCTGTCTACTGCAGTGATATACAGTTTAACACCATTAGAAATTGGATTTGTGGCTATACGAAGGACATTCTGAGCTAGTTTTGTATTTTAGGAAGTTGCTAAGCGCTTAGAAGCTACGTGTCTAATTTTGTGCGTAAATATGTAAACGTGCGTGTGAATAATTTGTAATGTGGTGATGCCTTGATGGTTAGAAATTTGGTTTCTTGGTAGTTTTAGATGAAATTCCATATGATGATGATTTGATGACATAGTCAAGTTCAAACAGAGCAGTCTGAAGAATTTTGGCAAGAAGGCTCCAATAAAGCTGTAATTTCTATGGCTTTCAATGCTTGGCGATGCTTTCTAATACTCAGCAATGGGCTACACTAAATAATTTCTTAATTGTCAAAATAAAAGCAGTGTATTTTTGTAAGATGCAAATTTTAAATTTTAATTTTGATTATAATTAACTAAGTTAAGAAAAAAAAAACTTGTAGAAAAGTCATGCTTGATTGGAGCTCGAGTATATTCTTGACAGTTCAAACGTACTTTTGACAGATTATTAGTGCTTGATGTGATGTTTGTATATCACAGTTTTATCGCAACGTCCATTATGCACTTGATGGATGCACGTATGTCAATTTTTTTGTAAATGTTATGTCAAGCTAATTTTTTATTATTTTTTATCAAATTTTGAGAGATGAGAGAGAAGGAGAAGAGAGAATGAGATGAAAAATGAAAGAAAAAGTCATTTGAGGTGAATCTAAAGAAGAATTGGTAAATTTGAAGTCAAAACAATTGCATTTTAAACTCTTTTTCTTTGTTTTTGATCTTTCTCTATTATATTAAATATTTATTATCTCAAATATTTATACATCATATATTTTTATACTTAAAATATTTATTCATCACATATACATATATATTATTCTTCTCATTTTTCTGCAATATTATATCAACTCCATATCTTATACATATTATATTATTCAACTGATTTCTACACTACAGTTGATATGTGTTGGGTCTCAATATAGGAGCTCATAAAACACGGCCCAAAGAAAGGACCCAAATAAAAGGCCCAGAGACATGTCCACGGACCAGGAGGACTAGATGGCTCAAGAGGCCCAAAAGCCCAGGCTAACTCCTTACGCGAGGTTGGCCTAACCATCCCGAGAATATGGGCTAATGTCCCAAAGGACAAAATAACGGCAAAGGCCCGAAAGGTCCCTTTAACTAACATGGACTCTAGGACACCACAAAGCGTTGGCGACTTCAGAGACGCCAGAGAAACGCTCGAAAACCCTGGCCCTCAGGTAAGAGAATCAGGAGAAGAAGCCCGAGAGCCTCAGAGGGTCCATCAGGTTTCAAAATAGTCTGAGAAGTCAAAAAAAGACCCGAGAACCCTTCACAAGAAGTCAAAGATCCTTCAAATCCTTCCAAAAGGAAGCTAACGTCCGACAGCTACCTCACTCGAACGGGTCCGCGAACTCACAAAGGGACACACGCCACACAAGGACGAGGACCATCTCATACACGGTCGAAAGCGCCAACTAAGCAACTTTGCTGATTTCCAAGAAACCTGCAGCCACTGCAAGACGCAACCACTGCAAGACGCCGTCTCCACAGGGCACGCCTGGTCAAATCATGATTGACGCCTAGAGTCTACATTTCTGACACACTCAGGCCCTACCAGTGGCGCCAGCGGCGTGCCTCCCTGCACACATCATCGTTCCTGACACGGCCAGCAGGGCAGGTGAACGGCCCCCTCATGCGCTTGGCGTGACCAATAGGACAGCTGGATAGCCTCTCGGCCATACGCCAGCTGCCACGTGTCCTCTCCCCCACGACACCACTTTTTTCCTATAAATACTCAGCAGAGGCTCTTGCCTAAGGACCGGCTTCCTCTCTTTCAAACAAGAAGGAACAAATGTGACAAAGCTTCCCAACGAGAGATCTTTCAAAGGAGAAAAACACAAACAAGAGACAAAGAATGAACTCCTAAAACTTGTACTTTGTAAGACTTCGAATCATAGTAAAGCATTTCATAGGCTCAGAGTCTCATAGTTTTTCCTCCTCATTCAAGAGGGGGCTTTCCACGTAAAAATTCGGTTTCAATCTCTCCTCCTGCATATCCTACACTCTCAAACACTTGTGTTGTACGTGACCCCGCTGTCCAAAATGCAACAATATGTGTTTTGAAATCATGTTTAAATGTCTCCTCTATGTTTTAAATTTGTGCGTAAAGTTCTTGCATGTGTAAAAAATTCCTTGAGTATATGCTTTACATATTCTAGAAATTCATTAACCCTTGCATATCTTAGAATTGAAAAGAAGTGCTGGACTATTACACATAGTTCCTATATTTTATGTAAAATTCAGACATTATATGTCTAAAATTTTATGTTACTACTCTTACATACTTTAAAATGTTACAATTAAGTTTCTACACATTTTATACACTGCATGATAAAAAATTGATGGAATAATTTAAAAGAAAATTCTATAATTTGTGAAAGAATTAAAAATATCTTCTCCAAAATAATAAAATATAAAAGACTATTTGTATTTGTGTAAAATTGTCTTTGGTTATGCACAAACTATTGTAAGAAATCTGATGGTATACTGTAGTTGGGCTGACCCAATGGTCGGAGGAGGCCCAAATGGCCTGTTGGACGGTCAACTCTAACGTTGGCCCAATAGGAGGTGAAGGCCCAAATCCTGAAAGGCCCAAAAGCGCGCTCGATGGTCAACAACTGCGTTGATCGGCTAAGCCACAGGCGAGCGGCCAACTCACGCTCAGGACGATCAACTCAAGCGTTGACCGGAATCATTGTTGCAACAGGCCAAGAATAAAAAAGGCTTT
>JAOVVI020002433.1:3898-13946 GCA_028571085.2 Nepenthes alata | reverse complement strand
ATCTATAGGGGAAAAAACAAAACAATGAGGTGAAGCTCAGCAAAGTACTAAAACATGCAGAATAATAATACAGTAAGGCAGTTACAGTTACATACTAGGAATGAATGCGATGAGACAGTGACTACGAAAGCATTTTAAGGTCATAAATGCAAGTGAGCAGAAATATGTATGATAATCACAAGAAAAAAATATAATTTTCATATAAACAGATTTCGAGAAAACATAAGTCATATTAGGATAGAAAAACACATTAAAATCGTATCAGAAGAATAGAAGCAGTTCTTAGAAACAGAAGCAAAGCATGATTCTATTTAAACATGCAACAGTTTCATAAAGCAGTTCCAAATCTCAGTGCTTTCATCAGAAAACTCTAATTAAATATCCTAAGGACCCAACTAGCGTACCCTACTAGCCGAGGGGGCGAATAATCGGGGATAGATTGTATTTACTTCACACAATCAAGGGCCAGTATCAGTTTTGTACAAGGACCGATTGTGTTCTATAGCACACAACTCAAAGCCGACAACGGATTATTATTTCCTCTAGGAACGAAGGATTATCATCCTCCAGGATCAGTATACTGCCCTCATTAATTAACGCCCCGAGGAAGGGCGGATCACGTATAACTCCATGGATGGAGTTATCCCTGATTACTACTGTAATATCCTAAAGCATGTCAGAGAACCTCACATGACCATATGTCAGTCCTGGGTCCAAATTAACAATATCAGAAATAATTTTCTTCTTATTTTCTTAACTGAAAACCCTTTCTCAGTTCAGAAATCAGTTAGAGTTTCACAATAACTCTCCAATCAGTTTTAGGATAAACAGTAACAATTTTAAACCCCTTAGATTCGTTTCAGAATATATCATAATAGTTTATAATCCCTCAGTTTAGCTTCAGAATATATAGAAACAGTTTAAAAACCCTTCAGTTTATCTCCAAGAGTTTACAGTACTTTATCCGTATAAGTCCGTATAAAACTTTCAGATACAGAATACATCAGGAGATTTATTTCAGTACAGGTTAACTTTTATATAACAAAAATTATGGGTAAAAATCATTAAAACCCTTCATTTTCGTACCTAGGGTTTCGATAATATTTCTGGACGATAAATGGATACCAAATCCATCCAATTTCATGAAATTGATGCCATATGTTGCAGTATAATATGTAAGTATAAAATATGTCCGATTAATTTACAGAAATAGGCAGTATTTATGCAGAACATGGAGAAACATGTATTTAGAGCATAAATACAATATTTGAGGTATTAAAATTCTATAAAAACGGTAAATAACGTCCGGAGTACACTTGCCTGAGCCTGATCTACCGTTATTTTTACCCAGATCAGAGTGGAATGGGCGGATTTCTCTTCTCCTCTTTCCTTTTCCCCCTTCTCTCTCGCGGGAGGCTGAAATGCCGAGGGAAAAAAATGTGCACGTGTATATAAATCAGTCGGGGCTCGAGCACCAACTAGGCCCTAGTTGCGCAATTTCACGCTCGAGCCCTCGTCGTAGGCAGTTCGCTCCCTCATTGCCTCGGGCGTGCCTCCTGGGGTGCTCAAGCACAAGTCGGGCACACATTAGGCACTCGTCAGGCACACATCGAGCCTGCAGCATGAAAATGTTACGTTTTTGCCATCCGGGACCCGTTTCGAACCTTCTAACCCAATTTATCACATTCTTAGACCCTAATTTTGATTATATGACCTTAAGAAATCATGATTATCATAATTTAAAGTCCGAAATCTATTTACAAATAAACGTTTCTCGGTTTACAACTTCAATCACCGATTTTGCCGATTTTGGATTTTTGAGATTTTAATCCAATTCGTTTCGTACCTTTGGACCCTAATTCACTTGTTTTCAACCTAATTACCTCCCAATTACTATATTTTGGGATTCTAAAACCCCACCACCCATATTAACCATACCTTAAAAATCGATACCTTACAAGGCTGAGCTTCCTCTTTCTACTTCCAAACTCATTTTTTCACATTTTAAACCTAATCCTTAGTCATTATCGACTTAATTACATTCTAATTATCACATTTTGGGATCGAGATCTCACAATTTCTGCCACTTATAGAAATTTTATCCTGAAAATTTAACGATCCTTAAAGTTTTAGAATCAAGAAATCTTCTTATTGTCTCCAACTTACTTTTAAATGAGGATGCCTATCCTAGAAAACCATAAACATCAGCATTGCCTTGAACTTCATTATTTGACGCGTCCTTTCCAGATCCCACATCTGTTAAGTCTAAAGGAGAAACTGTTTCAGTAACCATTTTTCTGACTTAATTCCAAACCTTAAGCAAGCAACTGCCTCATTTCTTTTCATACTAAACCTCAAGATTTTAGTACTTCTTCTTAACATTAATTTAAACCTTATTATATGCATAGGTTCATGAAAAGTTCACTGTGCACTCCGATTAATCTCTTAACTATGGACCATCAGATTGTAATTTACCTTCTAATCTGATTTAACTCGACATCAACGATTTTTTTTCCTGTCAAATTAACAAAAGTTCAGCAATACCTTAGTTTACAATTAAATCCCGAATCAGAATGTTCTATATCCTCATAGATTCATTGGTATGTCATTAAACCGACATTTCCTTAAAATTCATAACCATGTTAAACACTTAATAAACGAGTGCCGAAACATCCATATCATAGGTATAATTCCCACAAGTCCTCGATTTACAATCAATTTAGAAATTTCAGTCGTAATAATTACCCGAAAATCTATATTACCTTAGGTGATAGTCCCCAAACTCCCAGATTCAAGCATTTAGCAATTCTAGAATCTTGTTGGCACATCAATAGGCAATCTGATTCAATTTGAACGCGTTATCATAATTCAGGATGGGTGGGTCATCCTAACCATCTTGAAATAAAATCATAAGGACTCCCAGATTCAAGATTTCACATCCTTAATGCTCCGGATACAATTCTCTAATCAATTATGTGGCCATGCTTTTTCATCATTTCTAAGTTAGCCTATTGCCCAAAATCTTTCTGATCAACTTAGCTGGGATTTCAACATAAATTTCATATTACAGGTAAACCTTGAATGCAAAACACTTCACATTCTTATTCTTTCGTTAAGATGTCCCTAATTGATATCTTCCTAACCCTTAAATCACCATGGAATCAAAAACTATAATTATATCAGTCTCCAAGAAGTTAACATCAAGCTTAAATTGTCACTCAATTGTCAAAACTCAATCAGTAGCTTATAACCTCAAGGATTTCTCATTTCAAAATTTCATAACACTAATACTTCGAATATGGTTCTGTCTTTAATTTCTAGAATACAATACCTGATTATCCCAACACTCTTCGGCAGTATCATCTACCAGTACAAGGGTTCCTTATTCCGAGAGACATCGGGATTTATCCTTGAGATCTTCAAATAGGTTTACCCACTCACAATATCACATGATCATCTTTCCTCAGTGGCACAACCATATGCTTTCAAAATTACTCAACAAAAATTAGTTTTGGAGACAAGGCCTATAGTTTCTTTAATTGGAAACCTCAATCATTTTCATTAACTAATAGTGGGGTAACGCAAATTAAAGGCTCCTCTATCACTTACTTCGAAAGAAATCCAATTCCAGGGTACTGAAAACATCAAGGTTTCCTCAAAATGCCTCATTACATATCCTTATTCCTTCTTCAGGCCATATTTCCTTAACCTTCAAATTGATAGAATAACACATACAATTTCCTCAATTAAAAACCTCTTCGATCAATTTTAACGATGAGCAGGGCAATTCAAATCGCAGACTCCTTTCTTAAGGATATTGCATCCTACCACAATGCATTAGACCCATCAGGGGTCAACTCTAAGCAAGCAGCCAACAATTTTACTCCAAATTCTTCAAAGTTACATATATAGATCTTCATCGACTTGTTTTTTTGCTATCTCATAAACTCCTCCCCCACTTGGGTCGAGGTTAATCGCCTAAATTTCAGTCAATTATTAATTTTTATTTTCTCAATTTCAAATCGTGCTATCAAAAATATCATCTGTGACATACCGTATATTCAGCTAAAGATTCGACAAGGTTCCTTTTGTAATAAGGTCGTCAAACTCTACAAAAGATATAAGATCCCATAAGATATTCATTATTACCGATCTTCGATAGCTAGCAACAATTGTAACACATTTCTACACAGAATCTGAATACCACAAGTTTCATAAGTATTCCCACAACACATAACCATTAAACAACAATGTATGCAAGACATATAACTTATGGGAAGTTAAAAGCATGCATGAATCTCAAATAAAGCGAAAATCAACTTTCCATGAGAAGAATGCCTTTTCCCGCTTTTTGACAATGTCTTAGTATCCTAGACTATCAGTGCAGGAGTTTTCGCTGAAGCTGTAGATTTCTTTACTTTCGATTTCCTTGGTAGTGGGCAATTTTTAACCAAGTGACCCTATTGTCCACACCTAAAACAAGCCTCTGCCGGATTTTTAGTAATCTCCTTTCCTGTTACAGCCGCCCTTACCTTTTTAGAGGGCCTTGAAAATCCCATATTCATATTTATACTACAACTTGCTTGGCTAGCTACCCACTTAGCTGAGAGCTTTTGAGTCCCCAGCTCTCTTTCAAAGATCAGTGCTCTATCCAAAACCTCTGCATAAGTCTGAAGTTTATGGATCACCAATTGCCTCCTAATTCTAGCTCTCAATCCTTGCTAAAATGTTTTAGCTTTTCTTCCTTTGTTCTCTACAAAATATGGTGCATATCAAGATAGTTTAGTAAACTTTGCATCGTATTTGGCTACAGTATGATTCCCTTGCCTGAGCCGCGTGAATTCTTGTTCCTTCTAATCTTGGAGGCTTGAAGGAAAGTATTTTTCCATAAAAGCCTTTTCAAACATATCCCAAGTAACATCATTTTCAGGTACTCCCAATGTTCTCTTCTTCATAGCTCACTAGCTATCCGCCTCTCTGTCTAATTTGTAGGCTATAAATGTAATCTTTTCCTGATTAGAGTATTGAATCACTGTAAATATTTTCTTCATTCTCCTAACCCAAACATCTACCTTCACCGGGTCTAGTTCACCTAAAAGTTTGGGGGCTCTTTCTCTCCTAAATCTATCATAAGCTGTCGGAGCCATGTGGCATTGCTTTATCACTTCGACTGCATTCGTCAACCTTTCCAGCAAACTCAAATATTTAGCCTCACGATCTTCTAGGATATTGTTACCACCTCGAGCATCATTCCTTCTTCTATTTGCCATACTGATATCCTATAACAAAAATATTACAGTGTCAATTACCTTCAATTAATTAGATCAAACGGAGGAATTAAATTGTTACATTCATAAAAACATTCTTAGGGTTGAACCTTAAACATTCTATCTAATCTTATCTACCCTTATCTTGCCTCAACTTAAAACAATTAACCTGAATTTTTAAACTTAAATTGATCAATCTAGGCCTGAAATCAGTGTCGAGTAGCTGAATCACTACATCCTAGCTCAGGCCAATTCTAACTTATAAAAGCTAGAATGCGCAGGATTTTCTAATCTAGCTTAATCAATCATACCTATCCCTACCTATTCGATCAGTCAGGATCAGTTTCTAAGTTTTTGCGCACAATTCAAATCATTCCTAAGGCATCTCGTTTTTTCTGATACCAATTCGGACGGAACGGATCCTAAACCATATAGGACCCACCGCCAGACAGATACAGAATAGGATCCATCAATTTAAATTCTTTAAATTTTATAGAAATTTTAACAAAGTTCCCTCTATAACTAGACAGAAACTAGAAATACAACCTGTATATTTAATAACTTGTACAATACAAATCCATATAAAATAGCCTATCCAAGTACACAACTAACCAAATATCATAATTCACATCCTACAACACGCATTTACAGGATCTCAAATGTCATCCATGGCTTTAGATCAATTATTCTATCTACTACATCAGAACTTGTATGAGAGATGTCATTTAGGACCTGTACAGAAATAAGAAAAAACATATAGCGGAAGCATCTACAACCTTAATAGAAACCTGTGGAAGCATAAATACAATTTTAACAGTTTACAGAATAAACTACAATTACTTATACATAATTTCCTTTACAAAACTCTATGGCACATGCAGAACAATTATAATCTCCCTAAACATTACTCCAAGGTAACCTTCAAGGCTTCACTAAGGCTCCAAAACCTTCCTTGCTAAACTCTACCTCCCTGATTGTCGAATATCTTCACTATATCCTTATTTGGAGGGGGGAAATTAAAACAATGAGTCGAAACCCAATAAGATACTAAAATATACAAAACATAATACTCTCATGCGGAACATAATACAGTAAGGCAGTTACAGTTGCATACAAGATATGAATGCGATGAGACAGTGATTACGGAAACATTTTAGGTCATAAATACAGGTGAGCAGAAACATGTACGATAATCATAAAGAAAAATATAATTTCCATATAAACAAATCTCGGGAAAATATAAGTCATGTTAGGATAGAAAAACACATTAAAATCGTATCAGAAGAACAAAAGCAGTTCTTGGAAACATGAGCAAAGCATGATTCTATTTAAATATGCAACAGTTTCATAAAGCAGTTCCAAATCTCAGTACTTTCAACAGAAAACTCTAGTTAAATATCTTAAGGACCCAACTAGCGTACCCTACTAGCCAACGGGGCGAATAATCGTGGATAGATTGTGTTTACTCCACACAATCTAGGACCAGTATCAGTGCTGTATAGGGACTGATTGTGCTCTACGGTACACAACTCAAAGCCGATGAAGGATTATTATTTCCTCTAGGAACGAAGGATTATCATCCTCCAAGATCACTATACTGCCCTCATTAATTAATGCCCCGAGGAAGGGCGGACCACACATAACTCCATGGAAGGAATTCTCCCCGATTACCACCGTAATGTCCTAAGGCATGTCGGAGAACCTCACATGACCGTATGTTAGTCCTGGGTCCAAATTAACAATATCAAAAACAGTTTTCTTCTCATTTTCTTAACTGAGAACCCTTTTTCACTTCAGAAATCAGTTAGAGTTTCACAATAACTCTTCAGTCAGTTTCAGAATAAATAATAACAGTTTGAAACCCTTCAGATTCATTTCAAAATATACCGTAACAGTTTATAATCCCTCAGTTTAATTTCAGAAGATACAGAAATAGTTTTAAAACCCTTCTGTTTATCTCCAGGAGTTTACAGTAATTTATCCGTATAAGTCCATATAAAACTTTCAGATACAGAATACATCAGGGGCTTTATCTCAATACAGGTTAACTTTTATATAACAGAAATTACGGGTAAAAATCATTAAAACCCTTCATTTTCGTACCTAGGGTTTCGATAATATTTTCGGACGATAAATGGATACCAAATCCATGCAATTTCATGAAATCGGTGCCATATGTTGTAGTACATATATGTAAGCATGAAATCTGTCAGATTAATTTACAGAAAGAGGTAGTATTTATGCAGAACATGGAGAAACATGGATTTAGAGTATAAATACAATTTTTGAGGTATTAAAATTCTGTAAAAACGATAAATAATGTCCGAAGTACACTTACCTGAACCTGAGCTACCGTTATTTTTACCTGAATCGGAGTGGAATGGGAAGATTCCTCTTCTCCTCTTTCCCTTTCCCCCTTCTCTCTCGCGGGAGGCGAAAATGCTGAGGGAAAAAACGCACACGCATATATATATCAGTCGGGGCGCTCGAGCAACTAGGCGCTAGTTGCACCATTTAGCGCTCAATGGGCGCTTGAGCGGTGCTCGAGAGCCCTTGTCGTAGGCAGCTCGCTTCCGCATTGCCTCGGGCGTGCCTCCAGGGCGCTCGTCAGGCGCAAATTGAGCCTGCAGCATGAAAACGTTACATTTTTGCCATCCGGGATCCGTTTTGACCCTTCTAACCCAATTTCTCACATTCTTAGACCCTAATTTTGATTATATGACCTTAAGCAATCATGATTATCATAATTTAAAATCCGGAATCTTATTTACGAACCAACGTTTTTCGGTTTACAACTTTGATCACCAATTTTGCCAATTTCAGATTTTTGAGCTTTTAATCCAATTCCTCCAGTACCTTTGAACCCAAATTCACTTGTTTTCAACCTAATTATCTCCCAATTACTATATTTTGGGATTCCGATACCTCACCACCCATATTAACCATACCATGGAAACCGATACCTTACAAGGCCGAGCTTCCTCTTTCTACTTCCAAACTCAATTTTCTACATTTCAAACCTAATCCTTGGTCATTATCGACTTAATTACATTCTAATTATAACATTTTGGAATCAGAATCTCGCAATGGCACTTCGAATGGGGCCATCCCAACACTTGCCAGGTAATTGTTATTATAAGCGAATTCTGCCAATACTAAGTGATCATCCCAATTACCTTTCAGCTCCATCACCGTAGCTCTTAACATATCTTCTAAAATCTGAATGGTTCACTCAGACTACCCATTTGTCTGAGGGTGATACGCGGTGCTGAACATCAAATTTGTTCCCAATTCATGGTGTAAACTCTCCCAAAATTTCAAGACAAATCTCGGGTCTCGATCAGATACGATGTTTCTTGGAACACCATGCAATCTCACTATCTCATCAATATACATCCACGCTAACCACTCTCTCGAATAAATCGATCGAATGGCTATAAAATGCGCCGATTTTGTGAGGCGGTCAACAATTACCCAAATGGCATCATGATTCATAGGTGTCCATGGCAATCCCAATATGAAATCCATGGATATATCTTTCCATTTCCAATTAGGTATAGGCAAAGGTGGCAAAGGACTGACTGACTTTCTACACTCAATCTTCAACTACTGGTAAACCAAACATTTTTTTACAAAAGTCACAATTTCCTTTATCATATTCCTCTACCAAAATATTCTCTTTAAATCCTGATACATCTTATTAATCCACAGGTGGATCGTATACTTGGACCGATGAGCTTCCCTCATGATTTCTTTCTTTAATTCTCTGACATTTGGTGCAAAAATCCAATCCTGGAACATCAAGACTCCATCGGCATGGACATTAAAATTAACTCTGGAGTCTTGGTTCAAATCACTAACAATGTTAGCCAAGAGTAGATCACTCATCTGATCTTCATTAATCCGCCTCAATATCTCCAGTTAAATTCAAAAATACGATAGAATCATCCGACTACCATGGGCATACCTCCGAATATCACATTATTTCGTGCACTCCAACATCTCCATCTTCTTAACCCTCAAATAAGCCACAAAACTAGATTGATGGCTTAGAGTATCCACTACTACATTGCCTTTTCCTGACTGATACTGGATTTCACAATCAAAATCTTTTAGAAAATCTATCCATCTCCTCTACCTCATATTCAACTCTTTCTATGAAAATAAATACTTGAGGCTCTTATGGTCCGAATATACCAAGAATTTCTCACTACACAAATAATGTCTCCTGATCTTCAAAGTAAAAATTACCGCTACTAACTCCAAATCGTGCGTCGGGTAATTCTTCTCATGAATTTTCAGCTGCCTTGATCCATAGGCTATCACCTTCCCATGCTGCATCAGAATACAGCTAATCCTGTTATGCTTGCATCATAATAAATCTCAAATCTACTCGATCCTCCAAGAATCACCAGGATTGAAGCGGATGTCAATCAATCCATCAACTCTGAGAAACTTTGCTCACACCCATCTGTCCAAACAAACTTAACATCCATCCTTGTTAACCAGGTCAGCGGCATGAAAATTTTGGAGAAATTTTCAATGAATCTCCGATAATAACTCGTCATCCCAAGGAAATTTCAGACTTCAATCACTGTTAACAGTTGACTCCAATTAGCAATAGTTTCGATCTTCTTCAGATCTATTGAAACGTCTCCCTTTGATATAATATGACCCAAAAATGCTACTTTTTCAAGCCAAAATTTACATTTCTTCTATTTGGAATATAATTTCTCCTCCCGGAGCATCTAGAGGGTAATCCTCAAATGCATATCGTGTTC